>BSBN01000065.1:10000000-10195000 GCA_027924645.1 Cunninghamia lanceolata
TGTGGCTTTGGACTCAATTCCTTAATTTCTTTCATCAAATTGTGTTTCTTTTGTTCAAATCAATTCAATCCTTGTGTTGTACTCAGAGTTGCATGTACACGGATACGGTATCGGATTCAGATATGGATACGGCCATTTTTCGAGACCCCTAATATTGATTGAATCTTTTGGTATCTTTCCTGATGTAATAATATGGTCCTCCAACTCAATAGCATATTCTTGAGCTTCCCGCAATTCTATAATGTTTCCTTGTTTGAGAAAGAAAGCAACTTCTGAAGATAGAGCATTTCTGAAGCAGCTTAGAAGAATCTCAGAAGAAGGATTTAGAGTGTCAGCAACTTTGGCAGCCAGACAATTGAATCTTGCAACGAACTCCCACATCGATTCACTTTTGTCTTTCTTGGCATTTGAGAGTAGTGCAAAAAAAATATGATCGTCCTTAGCAAACTTGAAACGTGTAAGAAACTTCTTACTCATTGACTCCCAGCTCATGATAGAACCAACAGCAAGTTGGTGAGACCAACCTACTGTTGCGGCTTGCAAAGTTTTGACAAACAAGCGGACTGCAACATTTTCATGTACAACACTCAGAATTCTGCACGCAGTGGTGAAGGCTGAAATATGTCCGTCGCCATGTTGCTTGTTGTCACCATAGAACTTGGGAAAATTATTCCTTGATCCTCAAGGAAGTTTGTATTTTTTGTCAATGCCAATGGACCAATTTGATTTCCCCATGACAGCAATGGAGGTGGATGATTGTTGTTCATACGATTACCCCTCTAATTAGCCATAGGAATTCTTCATCTAAAACTAAAAAATATTTGTGAACTCTGGACCTTTGTGCCAAATTCGAATGCTTTAATGGATAAGACGGTAGTCTTATGTCATTCCCCAACAGAGTCGCCAAAAATTGTTAGCATTTTAATTCACACCTTTCAATGCGACACAAAACAGAATAGATGTGTGGTAAAACCACTCTTTGAATTAGAAGGGGAAGCTCCCTGCAAATTAAAAACTAACCTAAAATTGCACAATATGTACTTGCAACCTACAATCTTTACAATGATTTTTGGGGCGGTTCATGTTCAAGTGGAATTTAACTTTAAATGTGTATCATTTTGGGTTTGCCTAGTGTAAAAGGCTAAAACACTCTTTCAACATTAGGCAAATAATAAATGCTTTTTAACTGAAAATAAATCCTAAGGCCAGACACTTGCATTGTTTAGCTAAAATCAGAGATTGAACAATGAAAGAACAAAAGGTTTGAATAGGTTTAAACATAATGATGCAAACATTTTGGTAAATTAATTGAAGGAATCAGTACAAAGCCACAATTTCCAATTCAAATAGACTTGCAATACAAAGCTTGCAAATTTTGCAGAAGCTATTTAATTTACCTCGACACACAACAAAACATCTCAATAAACACTTAGAAGCAAGATAGATGTAATAAATCCTATTGAGAAAATAAATATTAACAATCATAGATACTCAATGAACAGTAATTTCAGCATAATGCAAGCATGATAATTACCATTCCTTTGTCCCTCCCCCACTAAGTGCAAAAAAACACTATTTTACACTGCTTACAAGGCTATGCATAATAATAAATAAATAAAACTAACTGCACTTCTACCCGAACTACAACTCCTTGCATTAAGTGCAAATTTTATTACAAATTATCTCATCCACTAATTCTAAAATTATAAACATGCAACCTCCAATTACGCTGTAGATTGAATTTATTACAAACTATAACTTAATTCTCACATCCTTCGCATGACAAGAGATCTAAAAATAGCTGACTCCAAGCTATAAATAGTGAATGCTAAAAATAGCACAAGCTCCTCACACTAAAAATAGAGACTACTAAAAATAGCATGGACTATAAATTGCTCTAGCTAAAAATAATAAATCCCTGAATATGCTCCTCTTTGAAAATGGTGACGGCTAAAAATAGTGAGCTATTTTTAGCACAGGCTAAAAATAGACTTTTGGATAGGTGGCCCTAGATGACTTTGATGATTCTACAACTTCTCCTTGATTACGGCTTAACCCTCTGAAAACTTTAAAAATCTACTCATTCATCCCTCCTTTGCTTCGGCGCATCCCTACTAGCAAGCAGGCACTTGATTTGTATTGGCGCATCCTTACTCTTAGATGTGCACCATTACACTAGGAAAAATCCTTTGTATTGGCATGCGCCAATACACTAGCTTGTTCAAATCTTCAAAAATTGCCCTCCTTTGTATTGGCGTGCCTAAGCTTTTTGGCACATGCCAATAATTTTTAAAAATTCGTCTTTGTATTGGCGTGCTTGAGCTTTTTTGCACGTGCCTAAACAATAGACTTGAAATTTGGTAGTTTTTACAACCCTTATTGAAGCACACATCTACCTCATGTGACGTGCTTCAACACTTTGTTGAAGCGATGACTCACTTTGTATTGGCGCGTCAATGGTCTAAAGTGTGCACCAATGCATTAGGATATGAATGTCAACAATGTACCAACTCCTTTGTATTGGTGCGTCGTCTGCTAGGCGCACGTGCCAATACAAAGATTTTTTTTAAACTGCTTCATAGTGGCATGCCCTTTGCTAAGTGCACAAGCCAATACAAAGTATGCCCCCTTTATGTTTTGGTGACCTTTGACGTGGTGTGCGCCATGACATAAGTGTGCACGACATAAGTGTGCGCCATTACACAATCATCCTTCACTTTATTGTTTGATGTAGCGCGTGGAGCTTCAAGCACACATGCACTTTTACACAAAAAAAATAACCCTTTTGCATTCAGATGTGTCGACCGCCAAGAGCTTGCGCCAATGATCTAAAACATTTATCTTCTCTATGACAAATTGGTCTTCTAGCACGCACGCCACTAGTCTCAAATTATTCCTCTGGCAGTGTTTGTTATGGCACATTTATCATTGGAAGAGCACGCCGATGGATAGAAACGAATTTTGTTCCTTTTTTTAAGACTTGTTTGATATGGCATGCACTCAAGGATAGGTGCGCACCTCTACACGAGGGAAAATTTGCAAGGCTTTGGTGTGGTACGCACCAACTACCAAGGGCACACCAATGGTCTATTTTTTCTAATTGAGGTGTGTTCCTTTATTCAAAACTAAAACCTTTCCGCATGTCAATACTCTACCAAATTTTGATTTGTTCTTCTACCTCCTTTGTTTTGGCACATTGATGACCAAAGATGTGCACCAAAAGCCTAGTGATTTTCAAATGATAAAAGTTGTTCTTTATATGAGCGCATCCTGCCTAATAGGCGCATGCCAATTGTAATGTCCCTATTTTCAGAGTGATCACCTAATGTAGTTTACTAGCCTATCCTAATCCCGTAGACTAAGCTGGAGGGCTTAGGGATTGACCTAATTGGCGAGATTTCACACTTAGCCACTTTTGTAGGGCAAAGTGATCATGGGAGATGACTTAGTATATTTTTGTGAGTCTTTTGGTTAAGTCATCACAAATAAAATAATTTGCCCTAAGGTGGAGCAACCAAGGAGGAGAAGGAAAAAGAGGAAAATAGATGGAAAATGCCTTTGGAAAAATAAAGAATAATTTATGATATTTATTACCTTGAGGAGGAGGACTTCATTTGAGGTCAAAAATATGATGTATCATGTGCCTAAGAGGTTCGCCAAGTTGGGAAAAATAGCATAAAATCAAATAATGATATTTCTTATGTTTGGCACCCAAAAGGAGGTCGGCCAGCTTGAGGAGGAGATAAAATCATGTATAAATATAAGGTGTTTTGAGCTCATTTCATCATCATTCATTCATATCCTTTTCTTTGGAGATTTATCTCTTGGCTGCAACTTTTGGTTCAGCACCTTCCAAGGACGAAAACCCTTAGGAAGAATAGGTGGATTGGACGAAAACCCAATCACATCTTGGAGGTAGACTCATACGAAGTTCATAATTGTGCTTCATTGGCGAATTTTGGAGGAGAAGAGCTTGATTGCATATTCAGATTTTGGATCATGGCTTACAAATAAAATTGGGTAAGGTCAACATCACACCTTTTGATGGTTCGAGGAAGATCACAGCACGAGCATGGATCCAAAAGTTGGATAACTACTTCACATTGAGCCCTATGTTCGAGAGAGATGCTATACAATTTGCTACACTTCACTTAGAGGGAGATGCTCTAGATTGGTTGTATAATGGTATGGTGACTCAAGGTCATAGCTTTGTCACTACTTATGTGGATTTCTCGCAAAGATTGATTGATAGATTTGATGAGTCAAATCAGGAGCAATTCTTCAGGGAGTTGGCACAACTCAAACAGAAGGATTCAGTGGACACATACATTTCAGAGTTTCAGAAGCTTGCCGTATTGGTTCCAAAAGTGTCGGAGACTAGATTGACATATCTCTTCATTGAGGGACTTGAGGAGCCACTTCATGGATGGGTGTAGGCCCTAGATCCACCACATTGAGGGAAGCCATCAAGAAGGCTCAAGGTATGAAGTTTTTAGCGCCATCTAAGCCTAAGTTTTAGAGTAAGCCTTTCACTACATCTAGAAACGACCCGAAGAAGCATTTTTAGAAGGATTGGCCGAAGAAGACAACACCTGATCTAAAGGCAAAGAATGAGCTAAGGAGAAGAAGCTTTGCTTCTCATGCAAGGAGCCTTGGGACCCTGGTCATACATGCCTTGGGAAAGGCAAGGCATACTACATTGAGGTCACTTCCGATGTTGATGAGGAGATTCTGGACACTAGTTTAGAAGGTGATAAGGAGGAGCAACCATTGGAGCAAGATGACATGGCACAAGGTACAATTGCTTTTCTTTCAAGAGTTCCTAAGTATCATCCTTCTAGGGTAAGAGGAATTGTGAAGGGACAAAGAGTATCTTGCTTGGTTGATAGTGGTGCAACACATAATTTCATTGATGGGGGTTTTGTGGTCAAAAGAGGACTACAAGTAGAGGAGTTTCCTGGATTCAGCATCATGTTGGCGGATGGATTCAAGATGAGTTGCACAAGGAAGATCTCACAGTTGAGTATCCAATTAGATAACTACACATTTGTTGATGAGTTCTATGTAGTTGGCATTGGAGAGAAAAAGATTGTATTGGGGATTCAATAGCTAAAATTTCTTGGTAGATACATTCAGGATTTCAACAAGATGGTGCTTGAGTTCACATCCAAGGGTAAGAAAATAATATTGAAGGCAATAAACAATGGTACACCTATGGACGTGGCAGCCAAGAGAATGGAGGTTCGGATCAGCCTTGAGGCATGTGATTTTCAGTTGGAAACATCTCTTGGACCAGCACTTGTTGATGACCATCCAACCATGGAAGGAGACGTGATTAAGACCTATGAAGACATCATACAAAGGCATGAGGTAAGGTCTGATTTTCTGGTTTGCAACAGCAATCCTTTACTTTCACAGAAGTCTTCATTGTTGACACTCAAGATTTGAGGGATGAACATAAGGTACTTGTTGTGGATCCAAGCCACAAGCGGTCTGATTTTGTACACCATGGCATAGAAGAGGTGAAGAGGACTCAAAGCATGTGTGATGAGTGGCTACGGAGAGCTAGAGAAGCTAAATTGTTGGCTGCCCAAGCAAGACAGCATCTACATGAGGTCAAGGAACGTTGCAGTCATATAGATCATGCAACGCAACAGAGAGGCCTATCTTCAATCCCTATTTCTTCCAAGGAAAGAAGCTATGGAGGTTGAGCATGTGAGGGATGAGCCTCTTATGATAGTCAAGCATGAGGAGCAATCAGATTTGTATGGACATGATGAGAGGTATGATTCAGAAATTTCATTTTGTGCAAGTAATTTCCATCGTGGGGATCATGAGTCACACCTTTTGGAGAGCCCATTGAAGGCTCAAGTCATAGCTATGGAGGAGGTAGTTGAGCACACACTTTGTGGACCAGCCAAAAATGATATGCATGCATGTGTAGATGAAGACATTTGTGATTCAGACTTGGTTGGGAGTTTAGCCACCCTTGGAGAGCTCAATGAGTCCACTTGTGTTTTGACACAACACGTCATGATTATGATTCATTGAAGGAACATGAGGCTGTCCTATTTTCAGGACTTGAGGCATTTGATTTTGAGTGGCATGTGCTTGGAGATGATGAGCTCCAGTTGGACTATAGTCCAAGGCATGAAGTGGAGTATGAGAGCAGAATTTTTCCAGCCCTAATCCATTGGTTTCTAGCTCATACATTATTGGTAGGTGGCTGTTCTACTTTGTTGATCATGGAGTTTCCAGGGTGTACATTGATGATAGTAGCTGTTTGGATGGATTGGAGAGGTTGGGATCACTACTGTAGTGTTGGAGGATGGCATGATGATGAAATCCTATCATCCTATGACGGCAGAGGTACTTTTGACACCATCACAGGTATGATTTTCTATTTTCCTAGTGTTGTTCTGATTTATATCAGCAGCCTAGAGTGAATTGGCATATTTGTTTATGCACTTGTGATGGACACTTTTCACATCCATGGGAGATCATTCAGATTTAGATAGACAGTTGGTGATGATGGCACAATGAGAGACATCTATCTCTTCATTTTCAGTTGGTGTGATAGTGTGATGATTTGGGATCCAGGTATTGATATGATTGGTACACTATTACACAAGGATCATGATGAGTTGCTTCACAACTCTTGGTCTAGCGATGTTTGTATCAAAGAGGAGCAGCGGAAGATTTGGTACAAGTGGTCGTGTTTCAAAGATCATATCATTTATCACTTGTTGATGAGCATGGCACTCTTCAGAGCTTTGGATTCGTATAATGCTTTGTCTTTGATAGACTTAGCATTCATGGACAGTCGAGCCTTCAAAGGAAGGGAGTTGATGGCACTTGTGGTTGATGATTTGGAATCCTTGTTCCTACAGCTACACAGGCAGAGCACATGGAGGAGTAGAATTTCAGAATTTGGGGAATGGAGCCAATTTGGGCTTGAGTGTGTATGGCTACTTTAGTCTCATTGTTGGCCACCGGAGCTCACTTTGCATATCATTCTTCATATTCACTATGGGAGATGCAGCCACAGGTTGAGGCACGGGGTGATCACATGGAGATACTTGCCACTTGATGATAGTTTACATTATACAGGTTTGCAATTTCTTGTGGGCAAGCGATTTCGGGAAGGGAGGACTGTAATGTCCCCATTTTAGGAGTGGTCACCTAGTGGAGTTGGCTAACCTATCCTATTCCCGTAGGCTAAATCAGAGGGCTCAAAGAACGACCTAATTGGCAAGATTTCATACTTAGCCAATTTTGTAGGGCAAAGTGATCATGAGAGATGACTTGGTATATTTTTGTGAGTCTTTTGGTTAAGTCATCACAAATAAAATAATTTGCCCTAAGGTGGAGCGACCAAGGAGGAGAAGGAAAAAAGAGGAAAATAGATGGAAAATGTTGTTACAGGAATGTAAACTTCAAATATATTGATTAGAAGATTGTATATTACAAGATACAGCGGAGCTGTATATAAAGATTGTACAAAGGCTAAAAATAGCCACAAAGGAAAAAAGCAGACGAGATAAGTATTTACCATTAGGAATTAACTAACTCTAGTTTAACACCCTCCCATAATGGTCAATCGGTCAACAACACCAAAATGCCCCCTAAATTTGATAAACTTATCCGGGCTCATATATTTGGTGAGAATATCCGCAGTTTGGTCCTCTGTAGGAACATACTGTAACACAACAGAGCCATCTTCAACAAGCTGGCGAATAAAGTGACAATGAAGATCAACATGTTTTGTCCGCTCATGAAAGACAAGATTTTTGGCAAGTTTCAACACCCCTTGATTGTCACAATACAGGGGTGAAGGGCCTGCTGGAGACATGTGCATGTCTGAAGGCATCCTTCGAAGCCAAACTACCTCACAAGCTGCTTTAACAACTCCCCTATATTCAGCTTCTGTGGAGGAGAGAGCCACTGCCTGCTGCTTCTTACTGGTCCAAGTGACTGCACCTGTGCCCAAACTGAAAACATATCCAAAGGTAGATTTTCGGTCATCCACAAAACCTGCCCAATCTAAATCTATAAAACCGATCAGCTGAGGATCTTTGCACCTACCATACAGAATGCCAAAGTCAGAAGTGTCATGCACATATCGCAACACACGCTTGGCTGCAAACCAGTGTTCAGTTTTAGGGATTGTCATGAAGCAAGAGATGTAGCTGACTGCAAAACTAAGATCAAGTCGAGTGGCAGTGAGATAGATGAGACTGCCTACTAATTGCCTAAATGTGGATTCATTTTCTACAGGACAGTCTGAATTAGTAGAGTTGCAGGCCTCTCTCCATTAGTGTAGAAGCAGGTTTGCATTCTGTCATCCTGAATTTGTCCAACAGACTCCGAGCATATTTCGATTGAGAGAGAAAGATGCTGTCAGATTGCTACCATACCTCAATACCGAGGCAATAATGCAAGAGGCCCAAGTCTGTCATGTCAAATGTGTCACTGAGATCATGTTTGATCTAGTGAATCAACAATTCGAAGCTGCCAGTTATGATCAAATCATCAACATACACGACAATGAGGAGTCTATCATCAGCATACTGGTTGACATACAGATTGGGGTCAGAAGGACTCCCTTGAAAGCCACGATCGACAAGATACTGATCAATCTTGAGATACCATGCCCGTGGAGCCTGTTTGAGGCCATAGAGAGCTTTCACCAATTTGCACACTTGATGTTCTTTCCCAGCAACCTTGAAGCTAGGAGGTTGCGTCATTTAAACTTCTTCCTGCAACTCTCCATTGAGGAAGGCACTCTTGACGTCCATTTGGACTTTCCACCCAAATTGAGCCACCATAGCAAGGACAAGCCGAATGGTGCTCATTTTTGCTGTAGGAGCAAAAGTCTCCTCTTAGTCAACACCTTTTTAAGAGTAACCTTTGGCGACCAACCTAGCCTTATATTTGTCAAGAGTCTCATCAGCCTTGTACTTGACTTTGTAAACCCATTTGCAGCCAACGGGCTTCTTCCCAGGAGGAAGATCAGACAGAACCCAAGTATTGTTCTTCAGAAGACTCTGATGCTCAGCATCCATAGCCTGTTCCCATTCAGGTACACCTTGAGCCTCAGAATATGTTTGAGGCTCTAAAATGCTGTGAATATTAGCCATGAGGGCAAAATTGACAGAGTTTTGCTTCTTGCTCCTTCCGAGCAGATCTACCCTCGAGGAGTTCATTATCATGAAGGTCACCAATGGTTTTGGCCCACCATTTCGACCGAAGAGCAGATGAACCAACATCTGAAAGAGGGACTGCAGTATCATCATCTGAAGAAGTCGGAACAAGATCAGGAGGATCCAGAATATCCTAAGAAGGGGCAGGTGGGGGAACAACAGGCTGAGATGCTGGCAAAACTGCAAGAACCCTCCCATCAAATGAAGCTAGAGGAATGCGAACACCTAAATCTGAATCCTGCAAAGGTGGATCCTCAATAGGAATAGATGAAGTAGATAGAAGGAATGGCCCAGTAGTCTCATCAATGACTACATCACGATTGAATATGAGATGGTCAATATCTACATCAATCAGTCTATAAGCCTTATGATTTTCACTATACCCAGTGAACATGAGTTTCTGGCTTTTGGAATCCAGCTTAGTGCACTTGGCATCTGGGATCCAAACATGAGCAGTGGAACCAAAAATTTTTAGATGGTTGACACGAGGCTTACGGCCAAACCAGGCTTCCTCAGGGGTCTTCTTTCGAACGACATAGGTGGGAGATCGGTTCAGAAGATAGATAGCAGTGTAGACTGCTTCAGCCCAGAACTTCTTAGGAACACTTTTATGTTCCAACATAGACCGTGCCATCTCTGTAATAGTGCAATTGCGACGCTCAACCACACCATTGTGTTGAGGTGTATGGTGTAGTCAGCTGGCGTTTAATGCCATGTGCAGCACGGAAATTAATGAAGGAAGAAGAACAAAACTCCCCTCCATTATCAGATCGAAGAGTGACTATTGGACAGGCTGACTCTTTTTCCACCAAAGCCTTGAACTGTTGAAATGTACTAAATACATCTGATTTCTTTTTGAAGAAATATACCCACATCTTTCTGTTAACTCATCAACAAATAGCAAGAAATATCTACATCTAGTAACTGAAGGAGTGTTCATTGGTCCACAGACATCAACATGAACCAATTGCACAACCTTGGATGCTCTCCAATTATCACCATCTGGAAATGGAGTACGATGATGCTTGCCAGCCTGACATGCATCATAGACACCAGGAATTAGAGTCTGAATTTCTAAAAGACCACCAACCAAACCCTCTCGAGCTAGCTGAGAGAGATAGTACATATTGAGATGCCCATAACGTTGATGCCAGAGTTTGCTGATGGAGATATTCCTGGCTACCATGGCGTGCTTGTGAGAATCACCAAAATCCACGAGCCTATAGAGACCATGATCCTCAAGACCCTTGGCAACAATGGTATGTGTCTCACGATCCATTATGTTGCATGTGTGCATGTTGAAAACGACATCCAGATGAGGTGAATGCCTCATTATCTGACTGACAAGGAGGAGGTTCAGCTCCATTCCAGGTACAAAATATACATCGAGAAATATTAAATTTCTCCCGCCAGACTGAATCTGTACATTGCCTTTTCCGACAACAGTGTATTCTTCGCCTCCACCAAAGATGACAGGATCTTTGAATGGCGTGTACTCTGTGAACAGTCTCGTCAATGTGTGAAATGTCGAGAGGCACCGGAGTCAATGTACCAAGCAGAAGATTTGACATGATCTGTAGGTCGCTTGGCCATGAAGGCAGAGACCGTAGAATCGTTCTACTCAAGAGACACCACTTTCACGTTTTTCAAGGCACGAAAAACGAGATGCCTGAAGGTGGATAAGCACCAGATAGCACAAATTTTGAGGCAAAAAAATTGATGCATAAACCCAAACACAAATTTTGAGATAAAAGGAAAAAAATGTCTACAGAGATCAAACATTATCTGCACAAAGTTCGAGGTAAATAGAGACATCTTTTCACACTTAAACAAACACCGCCTAGATCTTGCAAGTAAGAGAAAACGTAAACAGATAGGATCCTTTGAAAAACTTTTGCAAAGCTTGAATAGATTTCAGACAAATGTCGACCCTCAAAAGGCAACCAGATGCAACAGAGAATCTAGATCATGCACAGAATCGCGACAAAGGAAAACACCCTTCTGTAGCACAATAGCGAATACTAGATGCCGTCTGACCCAAAGAAGAGAAGCCCCAACCAAGACCTTCTGGAAAGAAATCCCGCCAAAAACAAATGAAGGCGCCTACATACGCGACCTCCACAGAAGACGTCTTACCAAACTAGAGACGTTGCGGCCAAAAAATCGCTAAAACAGAACGTGATTTCAGAAGGAAAAAAAAATGACAAAGTCAAAAAACGCGGCACAAACACAAGAAGTCTTCAAAATTGCGACCAAAGAACAGGGAAATACAAATCGTGATTTTTCAACGATTTGACTATCATCACTCAGTCAATCAATATCTTGCCAAGTCAACACACAGCCACCAAGCATCCATAGAGCTCCAATACACGGATAGAGAGTCCTAATCGCTGAAGCAGAGCTGCCAATGAAGACCTCACAAAGAAAACGTGATCCTTCAAATACCTTTTTTTTTTAAATTGCGACCAAAAAGTGCGACCACAAGCATCAAAAAAATCGCGACTTTATACTTGACCTTCGGACAGGCCCCGAGAAGGGACCTGCTCCGATACCATGTTACAAGAATGTAAACTTCAGATATATTGATCAAAAGATTGTAAAAAGGCTAAAAATAGCCACAAAGGAAAAAAGCAGACGAGATAAGTATTGACCATTAGGAATTAACTAACTCTAGTTTAACAAATGCCTTTGGAAAAATAAAGAATAATTGATGATATTTTACCTTGAGAAGGACAACTTCATTCAAGGTCAAAAATATGATGTATCATGTGCCTAAGAGGTTTGCCCAAGTTGGGAAAAATAGCATAAAATAAAATAATGACATTTCTTATGTTTGGCGCCCAAAAGGAGGTCGGCCTAGGGAGAAAGAAATAAAAAGGAAATATCCCATGAGGTCGGCCACCTTGAGGAGGAGATAAAATCATGTATAGATTCCATGAGGAGATTTTAGGGTAGACCCATTGGGGATATTACACCAATACACTACTGCATTAGAAATGAACCCTTTGTATTGGCATGCCTGAGCTTCTTGGTGTGCACCAATACACTGTGAGAAATTTTTTTAAAGGTTTTGGCTCCTTTGTTGAGGCATGCCAGCAATCTTTTCCACATGCCTTTACATAGCCTAGTCATCAACTTTTGCTTTGTCGCACGCTAAAGGAAAGAAACATGCCAATATATTGGCTCGTCACTGATGCATGAAAAGGCGCCTCCCTTGAATTGGCTGAGTGTTTTAAATTGATGATCTTGCAGAGTTAGCAAGAAGAATTGACAGAACAATGTACAAAAGGTAACACTTTCAAAACAAACCAAGGGTAAACAAATGAAGTTTGCATTTGATAAGGTTGACCAAATACAAAATTTGTGTATGGGTATAAGCAACTGGCAAATAAGTCAAGTGAGATGGAGAATGAAATATCAGTCCACCACAATATACTCAAATGGATCTTTATGGAAAGTAAAAGACTTGACCTTAAGATATTTTTGCTACACCAAAGGATAAGTGGTGATACTTCTCAACCAAATGTGGATGTCAACCTGGTCAAGCAGAAGTGGGACATTTTGGAAGCAAACTCAAAGTGGACAAGCTGAAGCAGGAGAAAAGAAACAACAATCTGGAATGTGAGTTGCAAGCCATCAAGAAGAATCTGAAATAAGTTGTTGATGTCAGTAGAACTACCATCCAAAACTGCACCACAAGCATCCATATGCTTTATGTTGGATTGAAGAAACACAACAATCCTATTCAAGAGGGCCCTAGTGCCAAGACTTGAAGCCAAAGACAGCTAAAGGGTAATGTGACTGGTGAGCCAACCATAAAATTCGTGGATAAACATTTGGAGTTCCTCAAAGAAGAATGAGAGGCAGCAGTTGCCCTTAATTCCCTTTAGCTTTGTTGTTTGATGTTAGTTTGCTGTGATGTCGTAGTGACACTAACTTATTACAGTGTTGTTGCAGCAATGTTGTTTCTCTAGCCTGATTTCTTCTTAGGTTGTTCCTTGGGTGGTTGCTTTGGAGTTTCTGCTTTGTTAGTTGTTAAGAGGATGGGGCTTAAGAGGATGGGGCCCCTTTCAAAACCCCTTTTTTTTACCCATAATCAAAACAAAACAAAAAATATATTCAACCAGCATCCACGAAGGCCTATCAGGACAATATAACAAGGATAATATAACAACAAAGATGACTACATAAAGAATCACCATTTTTCTACCTATAGATAGAGTAAAACATAACTTTGAATCATACCCATCTAATGAGAAAGATTCCAAAGGCAACTTTATGAATTACTATTCCACTAACTCATGGGAGCATCTATTTCTATGTGACCAGTACTCTTCTAGTTTAAACATTTTGTTTATGAAGCCCAAGGAATAGCTATATTGCTATCTGGTGTGACTAACTAAAAGGCCAAGGAAGATTTGATATGAAAGAAATAAGATACACTAAAACAATGAGTTGAACAGAGTCAAATTTGCTTAGATGCTTTTTAAATTTGATCATAAACTCTGAAGTTATGCAAAACTCATCCTACAGTGGATTATTAAGTTTATTCAATATTAGAAGCATTAAACTTGGCAAGGGCTCAATTCAATGTTTAAAATGTGATCTTTTATCAGCCTAGTCCATAGTTATTTAACATGAACCATCATTAAAGTACTTTTCCTTCCCAAAATCCTTCAAAGAAACAAAATTTCAAAACATTTCAAAATACCATTCAACATATTTCAGAAAAGGAAAACAGAACAAATAAATTCCAAAATCATAGCAAAAGAGAGCATAAAAGTAAGAGAATATAGTATGTTGTATGTACCGTTATTGCAAAGCATCAAATGGCAATGGTAATAAGGCAGTACAAAGACCAGCAATGTAATCAGACAAAACAAGTCCATTTTCCAATTTATCCACCTTGCCCTGCCATCACACATCCACATAAACGTGTTATGTGCACCACCCTATTACTAAGCCTGTGAAATAAGTATCTCTTATAAATTCTGGAATTGAATACTTTAAAAAGCTTTCTATAACTCAATTTGGCAGCTGGAAATCAATTGTGCTGTTGTAATTACAAGCAGTATTTTATCCCTAATACCTGCTGATGTTGTGAAAACATTTAAAAGCCAAATCACCCATTCATTCACAAAAAACCTTCATTGCCAAAACATTAGTGCTTCTCATATAACATTCTGATTCCATAAAGCCTGAACATCATATATATAATGAATCATGTGATACCTTTTGCATGCATGCCATTTTCACTTAATGATATTTCAATCCTTTAGGCATATGCTATGTTTTCAGGTGGCAATCAAAGATTTGGTAAGGCTTTATGCATTCATTTCTGATGCACACCATTTATAATTTCAAAATTTGATCATCTTAGATCTAAGGTATTGGCACAAAATACAATTTCTCAATTTTTCTGGATAGCTGTGCCAGTTGTTTTTAACCCGACATGAGTTATGAAACATCAATACAGTTATCCAGAAGTATAAAAAAAGGATCATCTCTATATATTCCTTTCTCTAGCCCTGTACATAATAAAAAGACTCATTGGCAACAAATACTGGATCATAACCATGGATAAGAGAAAAATATCCACCAAAGAACATACCAAAACCTTGGAAAGCAGGGAATCTGTGTGGAAAGACTATAATAATCATGAGAAAAATAAAAGTTGGCTTATGTGGACAGAGAGGAAAGAAGCAGCTTAGAACTTGTTGATAAGAGTGAATATGAGCTCTCGTGTGGATGAGAAGTACAAAAAGAAAACAATGGGCTACATCAAAAAATTGTAAAAAGGAATACAAAAGTGCAATGCTCATACATTTGAGGGCCGACATACCTTGATACACAAGAAATTGACAGCAGAACTAAGGAAAAGTTTCAATACTAAACTTGCAAAGCTAGAAGATAAAAAAAGGCCAAAAGAAACACTGCAATAAGTGGACCATATCATATGTGTAATTATGCACTAGCAATTATAGAGGAAATTTCCATATTACAAAGAAAGGATTAAAAACAAATATTAATATGTTGTAGATCTTTGCTGCCCTGTTGCATGGTTTGTCTTCCCCTAGATCCATTCATAGCATTGAAGTATTGTATGAAAGGAATATCACGTCGGAGATCGGATCAATCCTTGACTATTCATCTACGCAGGCTCTGGCATCAAATGTTGTTTGATTTCGCTATTCTTTTTCTCGGGGTGGCTCTGGTCTAGGCAGAAATGTAGGCCTAGTAAGACATGGTGCGGGTCCCATTTGAATTCTATTGTTATTCATGTGCATATTGGCTCCATTCTGATTAGTATTACTACATTCTATCCCATTATTTTGTGTAGATTGGTTGGAATTGTTCAGGTTTTGCATCTTTTGGATGGGTAATTGATTGGTTTGCTCTTGTCTTTCTGCCATTTGCTTCATAAAAACCTTAATTCATTATCTTGATCCACCTCACAATCACCAATTTTATTCTTTCCTCTACTTTTAGTTTCCTCTTTGGCTCAATTGCATATACTACTTTTAGATCCGCAGGCTGGCAAGATCAATGCTCTGATACCAATTGGAATGTCCTTATTAGGATATTCCTGATTTTTGCCTTAAAACATCAATCCTTATTCAACATGATAATAGCTTTGTCAAAAACTATGAATTTATTATAATATTCAGATCAATAAGTCATTGCATAATTCTGAAAATCAATCATGTCTTGAATTCTTTGGAAATGCTTTCAAATCTGCTGAATCGGAGGTTTTCATCCCTAACTCAGCAGTGGCAATATCAAGGGTTTTCGTCCTTAAATTGCCAAGAGTATTCGAGGGTTTTTGTCCTTAAAACTCTGAGTCCACCTTGATCAAGATTTGGTCTTCGTCCAAACTCAATAAGAGAAATAAGGGTTTTCATCCTTAATCTCTCGTGAACTTGGAAGGGTTTTCGTCCTCCCTATCGGCAAGACACTTCCTCAAATTCAAGACTAATCGCTTGATGTATTGATAGATTTGTTGTTGTTGCTTGATTGATCCTTGCTGATGGATATTTCTTGATGGATTGATGACTAAATGCTTCAATGATTAATTCCTTCTTCGCTGATCTCCTTTTCATAATGAAACAAACATCCCTTTATATCTTATATATGAGGGAGTCACAACCTTTCACATTGGAAAGAGTCACACCCCTTCTATCTGTAATGTTCCATTTTTGGCACATTGATTATTATGGGCATTTGTGCTTGTTCCTAGTCTTTTGGAGGCTATCCAACATGTTTGAGAAGAACTCCAATGTTATTGGAGTGGTCTTAGTTCAGTCTGCAGAACAGTTAATTGGGTTTTCCTTTTGTAAATAGATAATTTTGTCTTGGTTTTGAGCTCAGTTGATGTTCCGGGTAACATTGATGGTTTTTAAAGTTTGATCGGGCTTCTGGTTTGCTCTCCAAGATCCTTGGAAGAGTTTTCTATTTTTGGAAAGTCACCCGGAAGACATCGTTGCACATCCCAAACCTTACAGAGCATATTGGTTCAGTTTATTTTGCTTTCGGAGGTCATTTGGGATTTTCCGCAAAATTTAATATTTAATGAGCTATTTTAATTATTATTTTCACTTAAGCTCCTAGGGGTGAAAATAATTAATAAAAATCTAAGTGTTATAGCTCGTTGGAACAAAGAAGAAAAGTTTTAAATCATAGATGCATCATTTTGGGGCCTTGAGAAGCAAATATTTCCTTTATTTTGACAAGGAGGTCTTTGGAGCTAAAAAGAGCTTTTAATTAAAAGTGGTGACTTTAAGTTGTGCACACATAATGAATTATTTTATATTGTTTGAGGAGAAATATGAAGGGATAAAGGAAATAATATTTTATTTCCCTCAAAAAGTTATAAAAAGAGGAGTTGGGCTCATTGTTTGGGTATGCTTGGAATTTGATAATGATATGCTGCTGGGTTGAAACCAGAGAACCATTGTGCCTTCTTGTGGACGAAAAACCACTTGAGGATGATCAGTTTCGGTGGTGAGAAATCCACCCTAGCTGGTATGAGATGATTTCCACTCAGTAAATCACAGGGAACTAAATGGATTTTGAAGTTTGTGAGGTTTCTTTATTGGTGATTATTTTAGAGTGATAGATAAGATATTATTGTAACCTTTTGGTGTGATTTGTAGTGTTTGAGGAGATTCTGGAAATTATATGTATTGGCCGTACCATTCTTGACCGTACATATGTGTGGGGACAAAATTCATAAATATTATAGTTGATATCTTTGATGGTTTCCTTCTTTGCATTCTGATTTACTATCCTTTATACCTCCATTGCAAGTGGTTTGAGTGAATTTGGTTTAGTTTTATGAGTTTTAGAAACAGCCGTACTATGCACTGGGCCGTACCATGCTGATTGCATCGATGCACATAAAAAATTCAATGTGATGTATTTGTAACTTCTATTGTTTGCATAGTATTTGCTTGGCCTAGACGTCCATTTTGGAAGTGGTTTGAGGTGATTTGCTTCAGTATTAAATAAGTTATGAGCATCCGTACCTGTACCAGGCCGTACGGTCCTGTCTAAAGAAATTGATGACTATTGATCAGATGTCTTTGTTTTCAGTTTGATAAGTGTTCAGAGATGTTCGTTGGGACTGTCATACCAGGCTAGTGGCAGTTGATCTATGATAAGATGTGTGTATGGGTTATGAGCCTTTTCATGTTCCTTCATGGCTGCCGTACTGTATGATCAGCTAACAAGTTGCAATTGACAGGGATCAGTCAGAGAAAACAGAGTTGTGTCATCTTGGTCAGCGTTTTAGAATGTCAAATGTAAATCAGATCAGCAGGGTATGATTCTATATCATTGGTTCTCAAGGGTAGCTTATCAAGTTTACATTTTCTAACATTGAATATGTTTATTTGATGATCATTAAAAGTTCATTTATAATGCAATTTCACACTAAGGACCCCTGGATGGTTTACCGCCAGAGAGGAGAATGAACTTTTCTTTTTCTGTTATCTACCCACTGAGCAAGTGGCGAATCCCCACTGAATAAGTGGATGGCCTTGTAATCTTTCATGCTTATCTCTTACCCACTGATAAAGTGGTGAATTCCCACGATATGTGGATGCCCGCCGCAGCGGAAGAAGTGTATTTTTTTCTTGCATACTTGTTTTTGTGAGCCAAAATCACTGTATGCTCTCACCTTGCCCATCCGGGGATCTTGGTGATCAGAAAGTGGGAGGCATTTAGTTGGATACGTTTCTTGTGCTAACATTCTGATATCTTGTTCAATATTTTGGAAAAAATTTTGAGGTTTTTATTACACTATCCTAATCGCTGCCATAAGCTTTTAATTTAATCTTAATTAAATTCGTTTATGCTAGCGTCTCTTTTATTGGCGCTACCTCTATTATTATCTACCTAAGTCTTTTTTTGGAAACGGCTTCAATTCCTTTACTTCTGCAATTATTCTCACCCCTTTGAACTAGACGAAGTCAGCTTGTGGTCTTGGCAGGGCATGACAAGTAGAGCCAAAGCAAACTAACTTGGATGCTACTGCTGCCCAACAATCTTCATTTTTTGAGAAGTCAGATAGTCAACATACTTCTAGTACAAATGCCAGCAGCACTCCCTGTGGTTCGTCTAATCTACCTACATCATCTAATGTCAATGATGATAATAATCTTTATGAAGACCATATGACGTTGATTGTTGGTTTCATTATTTTAATATCAAACAAAGAATATCTATTATGACATTCAAGTTTGACAAATTGACATCGAAGTAGTATTTTTACTTTTATGGAACTTTTGTTTATTATATGCATGTTATGTGGTATTTTAAACTTAAGTTCTGTTTTTAGGCTGCAAATATGTATACATTTGTGAATTTTTTTTGGTATAAATGTACCCAAAACAAACCCAACCCCAAAAAAAATGTGTCGTACAGGCATACCTAGACTCAAACCTGAACCAATAACTTAGCACCTATAATGACCTCAACAAATTTTAATAAAAAAACTATTTACCATTTTCTAATCACCAAGGTCCCGTGAGGGCAAGATGAGAGCATATGGTGAGTAAATATTATTATTCAGCACTTTCTGATCACTAAAATCCCATGAGGACAAGGTGAGAGCATGCAGAGGATGAGTAATGATATATATATATATATATATATGCAGCAATAGATTGCATAACAATACAAACATGTTGAAGCTAAAAAATATATTTAAATATGTCAAAATATCATCAAATTGACAACAAATAAATATGAGCCCAAATCTACTATCACAATATGTTGTTATATATATATATACACAAATTGTGAGAGAATGGCGTGGAAACTTCAGAACAGCGAAAAAAGGGTGGCGCGGGAGGGCTTAACGATCCTCCCCCAACACCCCAGAAATATATATATATATATAACAACATATTGTGAGAGAATGGCGTGGAAACTTCAGAACAGCGAAAAAAGGGTGGCGCGGGAGGGCTTAACGATCCTCCCCCAACACCCCAGAAATAAGCTTCGAGGAGGAAAATGAAGCAGTATCCTTGTGCGAAAAAGCAACAATCAACAAATTCATGGGGAAGTGCTCTTCTAGGGCACAGGCACTAGAGTGTATTTCAACAAATTGGAAGACTGAAAAAGTTTGTTTTTACCCCACGGTTTCTTCATTTCAGTCTTCGACTCCAAGGATGCGTGGGAGAAAATCATCAACAAGAGAATATGGTGTGCAGGCAATGTGTCGTTGTATCTTGAAAGGTGGAAACCAAATTTCGATCTGACAATTTGCGTTCGAGATGATGGGCCAATATTGGTAAGATTATATACTTGCCCCTGAAATACTAGAATACCGAAAAGCTAACCAAAATCAGAAATTGTATGGGAATGATTGATCAAGTGGACACAGAGATTATGGTAGGGAATTCCCGTGTGTACACGCGCATTTGGATCTTGGCCATCTATGAAATTCCAAAAGAAATCATTCTTGGAACTGGGGATGTAAAGTGGAGATAGAAGATTGAGGTTGAGGATAAGAAATTCTATTGCTTGAGATGCAAGAGCCATGCGCACAATGATACAGTGTGCCCCAGGACAAACAAGACCACAATGAAATGGGTGGTAAAGAAAAAGAAATTTGAACCCAAAGCGGAGGACAGGTTGGCTGGTCCCTCAAGCGCCCCTGAAAGGGGCTCTAGG
This sequence comes from Cunninghamia lanceolata, assembly GCA_027924645.1. Lineage (NCBI taxonomy): Eukaryota > Viridiplantae > Streptophyta > Pinopsida > Cupressales > Cupressaceae > Cunninghamia > Cunninghamia lanceolata. Next base: position 10,020,382 of record BSBN01000065.1, read on the forward strand.
ATACCACCTTCAAATTTTGAGGGGGCTGGGAAAGAAATGGTGCTCTTTACTCCAAGGCCTATTGAAGAACAAAATTTAGAACCAAATTTAATATTTCTCGATGTATACTTTGTACCTGGCATGGAGCTGAACCTTCTCTCAGTTAGTCAAATTATGCGGCACTCTCCTCATCTGGATGTTTTCAGCATGAACGCATACAACATAGTGGATCATGAGACACACACCACCGTTGCCCAAGGGCTTGAGGATCATGGTTTGTATAGACTTGTTGATTCTGGTGATTCTCAAGAACACGCCATGGCCGCCAGGAGTACATCCATTAGCAAACTCTGGCATCAGTGTTATGGGCACCTGAACATGCACTATCTCTCTCAGTTAGCTTGGAAGGGTCTGGTTGGTGGTCTTCCAGAGATTCAGACTCAGATTCCTGGCGTATGCGATGCATGTCAGGCTGGCAAGCAGCATCGGAATCCATTTCTAGATGGTGATAGATGGAGAGCATCCAAGGTTTTACAGTTGGTCCACGCTGATGTATGTGGACCAATGAACACTCCTTCAGTTACTGGGTGCAAATATTTCCTACTCCTTGTTGATGATTTCAGCAAAAAGATGTGGGTCTATTTTATGAAAAGAAAATCAGATGTGTTTGGTACCTTTTAGCAATTCAAGGCCTTGGTTGAAAAAGAGTCAGATTGTCCAATAGTCACTCTTAGGTCTAATAATGGGGGGGGAGTTTTGTTCTTCTAACTTCTCTCATTTCTGTGCTACACATGGCATCAAACGTCAGCTTACCACACCTTACACCCCTCAGCAGAATGGTGTCGTTGAGCATCGCAATTGCACCATTACAGAGATGTCACGTTCTATGCTTGAGCATAGAAGTGTTCCTAAGAAGTTATGGGCTGAAGCAGTCTACACTGCTGTCTATCTTCTAAACTGGTCTCCCACCTATGCCGTCAAGAAAATGACTCCTGAAGAAGCCTGGTCTGGACGTAAGCCTCAGGTCAACCATCTGAAAGTTTTTGGCTCTACTACTCATGTTTGGATTCCAGATGCCAAGCGCACCAAGCTGGACTCCAAAAGCCAGAAACTTATATTCACTAGTTACAGTGAAAATCATAAAGCATACAGACTAATTGATGTAGACACTGATCGTCTCATATTCAGTCGTGACGTAGTGGTTGATGAGACTATTGGGCCCTTTCTTCTGTCTACTCCTTCTGTTATCCCTGAGGACTAGCCTTTGAAGGCTTCAGATGTGGGTGTTCGCCTTCCCCTAGCCCCACCTAATGGGAGGGATTCTGCAATTGTGCCAACAACTCAGCCTGTTGTTCCACCACCCGCCCCGCCTCAGGATATTCTAGATCCTCCTGATCTTGTTCCAGCCACACCAGATGATGTTGTCACACCTGTTTCAGATGTTGGTACATCTACTCTCCGGCCTAAATGGTGGGCCAAAACTATTGGTGATCTTCATGATAGTGAACTCATCGAGGGTAGACCTGCTTGGAAGAAGAGCAAGCAGCAGAATACTGTCAATTTTGCTCTTATGGGCAACCTTCATAGCATCTCGAAGCCTCAAACATATTCAGAGGCTAAAGGCATACCTGAGTGGGAACAGGCTATGGAAGCTGAGCATCATAGCCTTCTGAAGAATAACACTTGGGTCCTCTCTGATCTTCCACCTAGGAAGAAGCCCATTGGCTGCAAATGGGTGTACAAAGTTAAGTACAAGGCTGACGGAACCCTCGATAAGTATAAGGCTCGGTTGGTAGCCAAAGGGTTCTCACATAAAGAGGGCATTGACTATGAGACCTTTGCTCCCACAGCCAAGATGCGTACCATTCGGCTTGTCCTCACTATGGCAGCCCAGTTTGGTTGGAAAGTCCATCAAATGGACATCAAGAGTGCCTTTCTCAATGGAGATTTGCAGGAAGAAGTTTACATGATGCAACCTCCTGGCTTCAAGGTTTCTGGTAAAGAACATAAGGTGTGCAAACTGGTAAAAGCTCTCTATGGCCTAAAACAGGCTCCACGGGCATGGTACATCAAGATTGATAAGCACCTCGTGGATCATGGTTTTCAGCGGAGTCCTTCTAATTCCAATCTGTATGTCAAACAATATGTTGATGACAGTCTTTACATCGTTGTCTATGTTGATGATCTAATCATTACTGGTAGCTCGGAGTAGGTGATTCAGGACATCAAACATCATCTAAGTCAAACATTTGACATGACAGATTTGGGTCTTCTACATTATTGCCTAGGTGTTGAGGTTTGGCGGACAGCTCATAGCATTTTCATCTCTCAGTCCAAGTATGCTAGAAGTCTGTTGGACAAGTTCTGGATGACAGATTGCAAACTTGCAACCACACCTATGGAGAAAGGGCTGAAGCTATCAGCCATTTTAGACTCCCCTGTGGAGAATGAATCCGCATTTAGGCAACTCGTGGGCAATCTCATCTATCTCACTGCCACTAGACCTGATCTCAGTTTTGCAGTAAGCTACATCTCTCGTTTCATGACAGCCCCTAAATCTAAACATTGAGTTGCAGCGAAGCGCGTACTGCGATATGTGAAAGGCACTTCCGACTTTGGCATTCTATATGTAAGATGCAAAGATCCTCAGCTGATCGGTTTTACAAACTCAGATTGAGCAGGCTCTGTTGATGACAGGAAGTCTACTTCTGGGTATGTTTTCAGTTTGGACATAGGCGTAGTCACATGGACCAGCAAGAAGCAGCAGGCAGTGGCTCTCTCCTCGACAGAAGCTGAATATCGGGGAGCTATTAAAGCAGTGTGTGAGGCAGTTTGGCTTCGAAGGATGCTTTCAAACATACAAATGTCTCCAGTAGGGCCTTCAACCTTGTATTGTGACAATCAAGGCGTGCTGAAACTTGCCAAAAATCCGGTCTTCCATGAAAGGACAAAGCATGTTGATCTTCATTGTCATTTCATTCGACAGCTTGTCGAAGACGAATCCGTGGTGTTGCAGTATGTCCCAACAGAGGACCAGACTACAAATATTCTCACCAAGTCTCTAAGCCCGGATAAGTTTGTCAGATTTAGGGGGCACCTTGGTGTAGTTGATAGATTGACCATTAAGGGAGAGCATTAAGATAATATCTTAGATATATTAATGGTCAAATATGTTTCTAATTCTGTATTTTAGTTATATTTGTATTTTAGAAACATCCCTTGTAACCTTGTATATAAGAGTTTTGCTCTCATGTTAATAGGATTCATACGATTATTTTACCATAATACATTTTCAATGGAAGGACAACCAATTTCTAGTCGGATTCTTAGAATGGTGACATTCCTTTGGAGACCATTCCAAAACTGTATGGTTGCTGAGAAGTGATGGACGAGATTTGGGGTGACAAGGTGGCGAACTATGTAGAAGCATTCGCTGGAAGGATTAGGTGGAAATGGAAAGATTTCAGCAACACCCCCATCCCACAAAGTGTGAAGGACAAACTGGCGAAGATTCTCAATAGTCAAGCCATTGCCCTATCAAGAAAGGAGGATCAAATCATATGGACGAGGGTGAAATCTAGGAGGTACCTGAAAGCACCAAAATCACGCACAACCTCCACAAGGACCCCGATGATGAGTCATAATCCTTGTCATGTACATGTAAGCGTGAAATAACATCCTCTCAACAGCAATTCTCTTGGTGACGTGTCTTTTCTTCCGCCTTGTGTTGTTTCCTCTCTCTTCGCTTTCGACACTTGTTGATTCTTGTTTCCTATGCTTGCGACTTAGTCCCTAAGCCTTGTATTCATCTATTTGTTGTAATTGACCTTTCCCGTCCATTCTTTCTTCCTCACCCATCCAACTCACCTTCCAATTGGCTACCGAACTTTTTAGGGCTTGAGAGACCGACAAGATACCCTAAGAAAAATGGTCTTAAAGTATGATTTCGTGACACTTTCAAAAAAAACTAATGGCACCATTGCATACCTCTCGAAAAATCATGCACTTTCAAAAAAAAAGGCACCCAAAAGGAGTCTGTATGTGCCCGAACAAGCTCCCGGAAGTTCTATGACTAATTCAAAAAAACTATTTCAGGGTCGCCCTGGGCGACTTGGACTGATGAAAGGGGCGACCCACATCATTTGCATCATTTTGACTTGTTTCTGGAGCCTTATGGCTTCCTTATCCCTCCAAAACCATTCTCCAACTTTCGGTTTTCAGTTTCACTCAACCAATCCAAATATCCCCCTATTATTTCCAAATCTCCCCCCAAGAGATCCTACTTTGCAAGTGGAGATTTGGATTTTCACACATGATTGACCTATTTCCAAAGGCAAATCCCCTCCTTTTCATCTCCTCTACCATCTCCCATCATGCATTTTCACTCAAACCCCTTCCATTCTGAATCTCCCTCTCCTTTCCAGATCTCCCTCCGAGAGATCTTGCTGAAAGTCCGGATCTCCCCCCAGCCGACCTTGACTGGTGAAATGGGCAACCCATGGGTGACCCTGTCGCATTTTCAGTTGCGAAAAAACTCGGGTTTCTAACTCAAAAAAGCTTCGTTTTCACCTGTTTTTCTTCTTGTTTGCATGGATTTGCATGCCTAATATAGAGTTAATTGTTTCATGCACCCACACATGCATAATTAGCTCTATTTTATCTTTAATTAATAACTCATGCATTCCTTATTCTTCACTTCTTCTTGAGTGATATGCTTTTACTAGGTAGATCACTCCAATTTTAGCCCATATCACTCTTAAGTCTTCTAAGTTAACTCTCCAATCAAATTGAGTTAACTCTTCTTCTTCTTCACCTCTCATCCCTTCTTCAAACCTATAAATACCCCTCACCTCTTCATTGTTTTCCAAGCTGAGCAAATTGGAGAATACTCTTCTCATCTTCACAAGTTTTTTCAAGTTTCTTCACAAGCCTTTGAGCCTCTTTCTTCATTTCTTTCTTTTGTTCTCCAAAGCTTCAAAGCTTTCATTGTTGCATAGCTTCAAGGCATTTCTAGAGGAGGCAATTTCATTTGTGCACACAACTCTTCCAAGTTATTGCTCTCCACATTCAACATTCTCATGCTCATACAAGACATATGAGCCTTTTGTTTTGTTCGTTGCTTCATCTAGCTTTCATATAAAGCTCATCATGCATCCATACGCTGCTCATATCAAGCCATCGTGCTCATCAAAGCTCTCATTGAGCTCTCTTCAAAAAAGCTTCAAAGCTTCTTTTGCTTCCATTGTCGTCTTGTCGCCAAGAGGATTCCCCGCTGCTACAAGAGGATACGAGGTTGCCATCACAAGGATTTCTGAGGGTAGTGGAGGCTCACACGTCTCCAAGTTCCTTTATGCTTTCTTTCAATTTGTAGTAATTAGAAAATCAAAATTGCTCTTAGGATCAGTAATCTTGTTGCTTTTTCCTTGATAGAATAAATAGATCTTGCATTCTTAGAGTAATTTGCTTTCAAAGTTCATAGATTAATTCATTTAAAAGCAATTACCCTTTTCTTAGATTAATTTGTTCCAAGTATTCAAAAAACCCCAAAAAACATAGTTTACATTGCATTAGGTAAATTCATTATAGCTTTGCATACATCTTTCAATTCCTAGATTAGAAAAAAGCATCTTCAATTCCAAAAACATAAAAAAGCACAAAAAGAAGTTTTGCATTTCATTTAGTCTTGCATTCATAAAAACCCAAAAAAGAACAAAAACATTAGACTTAGAAAGTTTGCAAACCCTTGATTCCATCACAAGGTCAACCAGATTCAAACATTGGTCAAAACCCTTGATTTCATCACAAGGTCAAACAAAGTCAACGCATATCAAACCTTAGGTCAAGTCAAACCCTAAGTCAAGTTAAGGTTAGTTCACAAACACCTATCTCTTATCTCGGCTCACGAATGTGCCCAGGATTAAGAGGTGAGTGGGTGAGGGCGATCCTCGACGAGATAGACAAAATCCATCTGAGACCGCAACAAGACCCACTAGTCATCCAACAACAAGAAGCGTTTAGACAACTTCAATTACAAGCATTCATCCAATACTTTGAAAGACAACAAGCCATCAACTAAAACAACAGCTTACCCACGCAAAGGTGGAATATCAAAAACCCCAACAAGAGAAGAGTGACTAGTGACCCTTTGGGTCATACGGTTATCTTTACAACCATGATCACTGAACAACGCATCTACACAAGCGCACAACAACATAGGCCCCAGGACGTGCCGACCCCTCTTCACAAAGTCCAGCTCTCCAACGAGCCAGACCACCCCCATGTCTCGCCTCCTCTCGACTAGCTACTTCCACGACAGTGAGAGTGACGTGGCAGTTCGCCCCGTGGCAAGGAGGGAAGGGTCCATGTGCACACCAAAATCTAACTCGATAGCCCCAGACCACTAACATCGCGATTTTGAGTGTACAGTGCCCGATGAAGCTGGGGTTCAAAATGCAAGACAAAATTGAAACAATGAAAATCTAGCCTTTGGATTTGTGCTAGGGAAAAAAGATTCTTCCCAAAGGCTAAGGCATCCACTTGCGCAGCCCTACATAAGAGAATTCTAACAAGAGAACGCTTGAAGTCCATCGGAATTTCATGTCCCTCTCAATGCCAGCTATGGATCATGAGCAAAGAATCAACAAACCACCTCCTGCTAAACTGCATGGTTGCGCAATATTGTTGGCAATGGTTGTTCGAGAACATTGGGTGGTATGGGGCTCTTCCCAATGATCTAACGGACTCTTTAATAACTGGTCGTGACTAGACAGAAACTCAACATGGGGTGGAATCTTGTTTGTGAGCCCATCAATGGTAATCTGGCACCTATGGAAAGAAAGAAACAGGGGGATTTTCATAGACAAAACACTCACTATCGTGGGTATTATTAGCAAAATTGAGACTGGTATATGCGAATTTCTCAACACAAGGATTTTGACCGCAGGGCTCAAAGAGTACACAACATGGGATGATGAGATATCTAAGAGGTGGAATCTTGTGAGAATTCCTGCTGGTTGTTCAGCTGCAAGCAATTCAGTGAAAAGGAGAAACGAAGAACTGCAAAGTGGATGGCCCCTCCGAGAGGAAGAATGAAAATCAACTTTGATGGGGCCTCACGAGGCAATCCCAAGATCTCTGGTGCAAGGTATCCTTAGAAACGAACCAAGAATCCTCATTTGGGCTCTTTCAAAACAACTCCCCAATGGCATTAACAACGAAGCCAAACTGGATGCATTACTTGAAGGGTTGAGAATGTGTTGAGAGCAAAAGATAGACTATGTGAACATAGAAGGCAGCTCAATGCTTTGCATCAACACGGTTAAATCTGGGAAGGTCACGAATTGGAAACTACAAAAGAAACAAGAGGAGATTGGTATTGTACCAGGAAACTTCAATGATTTTTCAATCCGACACATATACAAAGAGTCTAATAAGGCAGTAGATTGGATGGCAAATGTAATGTCCCTTTTTTGGCGCATAGATTTTTGTACGTATTGTGCTTGTTCCTAGTCTCTCAGAGGCTATCCGGCATGTTTGGGAGAACTTCAATGTCCTTGGAGTGGTCATGGTTCAATCTGCAGAACAGATAAGTGGTTTTTTTTCTAGGAATAGACTAATTCTCTTTCACATTGAGCTCAGTGGATGTTCAAGGTGACAGTGTTGTTATCGGAAGTTGGATCGGGCTCCCGGTTTGCTCTCCAAGATTCTTGGAGGAGCCGTCTATTTTTGGAAAGTCTCTCGAAAGGCATCGTTTCGCATCCCAAACCCTACAGAGCATATTGGTGCAGTTTATTTCACATTTGGATGACATTTGGGATTTTCCGCATAAAGTAATATTTAATGAGCTATTTTAATTATTATTTTCACTTAAGCTCCTAGGGGTGAAAATAATTAATAAATACCTAAGTGTTATAGCTCATTGGAAAGGTTTTTAAGTGTTCTAAATGATACACTTAAAAAGGGGACCTCACACATGATATATTTTTATTATTTCAAAAAGGTCTTTTGGATAGGAGAAATATGAAAAGTCAAAAAGAAAATAATAATATATTCCTCTCAAAATATTATAAAAAAGGAATGAGAGCTCATTTGAAGGGTTATGCTTTTGGAATTGATTTTGTTTGCAGATGGATTGAACCTATGAGTTCTTCCATATTCTCTTGAGGACAAAAATCCTCTTGTAGAATGCTCTTGAGGACGAAAACCCTCTTGAGATTGGGTGTGGTTTCAAGTAGGAATCACCATTGTGCTGAAGACGGAGATTGGAGCAAGCTCATACAGAGTTTGCCATAGAGCTTCATGGATTTTGATAGTTTTTGAAGTTTTTGGGTTGGAACTGAATGCCATTATATTTGCTATGAATTTGGAAGTATTCTTGAAAAGATTTTGATATGTATCGATGAAGTATGATGCAGTTTTTTGCCCTACAGGCCGTACAACTTTCAGGAGGTCAATTGGGGTTTAGAATGATTGTTGCTTGCATATTTTTATTGATTTTCTGGGAAGATGTTATGCATTTGAAGCGCCTGTTTCAGATTACAATTCATTGTGATTTATAAAGTTTTAAGGCAGAAATAATATTTATGTACTGAGCTGTACATGCTGGCCATACCATAGAATTGGGTGAATTATTTATTGCTAGAATAACCTTGTATATCTGCAGATTTTATTGATGGAATTCAAAATGATGTTAAGGTGCCTATCACTGACCAAATTACATTGAGATCTATGCAGATTTGGGATTTGTATGAGTGGCTGCCATACATTTCTGGGCCGTACGGATCAGAGAAGGGTGTGTGAACAGTCATAACAAATAGCTCTTTGATTTGGTTGTTTTTCCTCCATTGGGGTGGCCAAGTAACAGCCAGTAGATGAATAGGAGTTTGATGCAAATTGCTAAGTCTGCATTATCTTTAAAGAGATTGCATTCATCCTCATTTAGCAGCCGTACAGCAGGGTGAAAAGGCTGTCACAGAGTTGTTTACAGCAGTTTTTCATTCAGTTGCATATCAGCTATCAGCAGGGGTTTATATAGAAGTGACTTCTATCTTGTGTGTTAGTATCAATAACATATGCAAATAGATACATGGTGTTTAGATGATTCAGTCATCAAGTGTTTGCATGGGTTTGATGCATGGAATAGCGAGGTTTGTAACGTCCCCATTTTTAGGCCCTCGTGCAGTTTGGATGGTGTTGGCTTCTGGGGTGGTTCCAGCACTGGCTTCTAGGGTGGTTCCAGCATAGCCATAGCAGAGTTTTTGTTCCTTAGGAGGGTTCAGACGAACAATTGGAGTTGATCGAAACTTTCTGCGCCTGATTCGGACAACTTGTCCAAGACTTTCTATTCTTAGTAAGTCCCTATTTTTTAGGAGGTGTGGGATCGGGCCCTGTTTGACCAATTGGGAGTTCCTATTTTTTAGGGATGTTTCTTTTGTCAATGGTTCCTACTTTTTAGGAGTTACTATTTATAGTAACATGCTATTTTGGGACTTCGTGTCAGTTGACCCTCGTAGGCTAGAGCAGATGGTTGGGGGGGGGGGGGGGGGGTCTTATTTTGCCAGTATTTAGTGTGGCTTCGCCTCCAGTGATCAATGAGAGTTGAGGTTTGACTTTCATTGGACTCCATTTGGCAAACTTACTATTTATAGTAATTTACTTTTTCAGGGAGTCGGAGTTTCTATTTATAGCAGGGCACTTGGACAGGTCTCAGATGCAGTGTCGACCAATGTTTGGGCCTTTGTAGATGTTTAAGGACTCAGTGGTGTGTACTTACTATTTATAGTAAGTTAGTTATCAAAAGTTGCTATTTGTGGCAGGGCGCCTAATCATTCAGTGTTTGGCAATTTTGACATTGGTTTCAGTTGGCGTAGCTAACTAATGGAATTTTTAAGAAGATATTAAAGTCATTAATGATGTTAATTAAAAGTTTATAATATAAAGTTATATTTTGACTTTATATTAAAAGGGGGCCAATGACACATGATAAAGTGCATTTAATGATATTAATTTATTGTGGGCACAAATAACCAAGGTAATATTGAGGCAACAAAAGCAAATAATAAAATATTATTTTAAAAACCTAAAAAGTGGACTTCAAAGGGCAAATTAAATACATTTCATTTGGAGAAGTTATAAAAGGGCCTCAAAAAGCAAATCAACCTCATTATTGATAATCATTTGACTTTGCTTTGGAGAATTTCTTGAAGTCTGTACATGAGACCAAGGGTTTCAGCAGATTGTCTTCATATCAGCATTGGAGAACGAAAACTCTTCATTGTTTGTGCAATCTTGAGGCTGTGAAAGATCAGCTGAATCATTGCCAGAGAGTTGGCTTCATATAAGAGTCAAATTATGCTTAACTAGAGGGAGAAATACAGAAATTATTCAAGGGTTTCAAGAATATTTGTTGCAGATCTGAAATTTTATGGCTGCTACAGTGGCATGAACAGTGATTTGCTACAGTGGTCTGCCACAGATAAATCTTAAGGAAGTTTGAGCTCACTACTGGCTACAGCAAGCATTATATTATTCAGTTGGTATGTCATTTGGTTATGATATGATTTTCTATGTACTCTGAATACAAACAGAAGGAAAGATATTGAAATCTTCAATTTGAATATTGATATTTAAAAGTGCACACTATTCTATGATATATTTCTACATCAGCTGGGTGCATAGTATTGTTACAGCAGTTATATTGTTCATTTCTCTTAATGCCAATTATACATAGAAGGCTGCCCACTGTTTGTTAAATTTATATCAATTTATGGTTGTTCCTTTCTTGGTCTATCCATGCAAAATGCTTGTAGAAATGCTCATGTGTTGATAGACTAAATTTGCATAAGAGTTATATCATAAACCATCATTCAAACAACCATTTAAACACTAGAAACTTGAAAAATCAGATATGCACCAGCAAACATGCCAAGTGTATGACGAAATGTCAACACAATAAAAAAATCAAAGTTTGAGCAAGATTCAAAATTTTAGAGAATATCCTAAGCGGGATATTACAGTGGTATCAGAGCGGTTTCCTGCCATCCTATTGGGAAATCAAAAATTTATTCAATTGCATGTCAGAGATTTTCACTTGCATATAAGTTTTGAGACTACCCAGATGTTTGCATGTCGATTCTGAGGGTTGCATGTTAGTGATCAGCACTTGCATGTCAGTTTTAATGGTTGCATGTGTGGTTTTTTAAAAAAAATATTCAGTTGAATCAGCTAGTTAATCATGGTTACTTCAAGTACCCAGAAGCAGTGGGACAAGAATATGGAGAAACTTAAACAAAGTTTGAATAAGTTGAATGAAAACCAGAAAAGGATGAATGACTTGATTTCACATCCTGCAAACATAGACAAAGCAGCATGGTATATGGCATCCATTTTTAAGGGGTCTACATCATAAAACAAAAAGATAGAGGAACAAGAGGTCTCTACAGGTGAAGTATCTAGAAACCTCTACAATGAATTTTCACCAGTTAGTGACCAGCATACAGCTGATCCTATGGAGAACAGAATGGACAAAGATGATGAGTCCCTTAATGATTCCTTTGGCGCTGATGTTAAATGCACTCATGAAAATCCAGAGGGAAAGCTAACAGGTGAAGTGTCGACCAACAGTATTGAGACCGGGTCTATTTCAGTCGATCTGCACCCAGTTGATCTTACAGAAGGTAGAGAGGAAGAAACAGTGGATCCTACAGGACAGGGTTGCACAAGTCTCTTAGTTGGTGACATGAAGGTTATGATTGGGGACTCTTTTGATAGTCCTAAGAGTGATCTTACCTCTCCACATGAGGTTAGCGATTCATCATCCATTGAGTCTATATTTTGGAGTGATGATGAGGAGTTTGGGTTGGGAACTACTGCTGCTCTAGTTCCAAACCAGCATGAGGACACTTCAGAAGAATATTTTGATGAGAGTCAAGCTCTCCATTGGCAGCTCACAACTTCAACTAATGAATTTTCCTTGGTCCCTAAGTCTGATTTGGAGAACCAACTAAAGGTTGGTGAAGATAAGATTGTTACAGTGCTGTCCCATTTTGATCATTCCCACAAGATGGTGGAAATTCATCTATGGAAGGTCCAACTTGAGGGGAGAGATAGAGGTGTTGAAGAGGCTTCATCAATCTTCGATTTGCAAGCATTTAAGACAGCCATGGGGATTATGAAAAATAACTATTTAACTCTTCTTTCCGATAGAGATCACCTACTTGAATTGGGTGTCATATATTCAGATGCATTGAAGAAGAAAGAGGAAGAGGTTGATCAACTCACCACGGAGCTAGTGAAGACTAGAAAATCTTTGGAAGACTCTCAAATGGCTCTCCTTATGGTGGAAAATCAGATTGAGGAGTTGAATGTGGAGTTGAGTTTGGCTCATGCTTCACCAAAGAAATCAGAAAATCAGTCTTCTATTGCAGCGTCTTTGGATGGGCAAGAATCTTGTGTTGTGCATGTGATTGAGGGACAAGGAAATGAGGGAAAAGAAGAGCTACATGACGAGGTTCAGGAAGGCAATGATGCATGCTCACATTGTGATGTTGATAGCAGCCATGTGCATGATTTAAAATCAGTTTTAGTAAATGAACATGTTGCTGATTTGGAATCGGATTTCGATGAGGAGGAGTTACTCCTCATTAATGATCCCAAACTTCATGTTGTAGAGGCAGAAAATCCACATAGTGATGCCACTTGCAGCCGTGTAATCCGAGCTTTGGAAGAGAACATGCATGAATTGCAGCAGGCTACACCTCTTGGCTTATTCCTTGGGGATAAGTATTCAGCAGAGGAGGAGGTGGCACGAGTCTTAGGCCGATATGGTAAGGTAGATAGATGGATTGAGTACCTCATTGGGCTAGCCCAGTCGGATGGGGCACTAGATGGGCCTAAATATGGAATCTTGGCATCCAGCTTACACTTGGTTAGATGTGCGCTTGACAGGATGAGATCTGATGCCATGCAGTTGCTTACAGATAGAGGTTGTGCTTTCATGCTTGCTAGGCAGTTGTATGGTGCACTCGTGAGGGAAGAAGCACAGATATCCACTTCCATTGATGCTAAGAGGGATCAGCCCTCCACAATTGCATTGATTAGTGCAACTGGCTTTATGAGTTGGTGTCAAGAGCACTCTTCTTCCAGCTTTGGCAGTTGGAGTATTGTGGGGACACCAGCATTTGCAAATGAGTTAGGAGATACTCATCTTTTTTGGCAGTTGTTTGGGTCCATAACCCACAGGCCCAGTGGTCAGTTGCATTGGGGGTGGTTTTTGCATAGGGTGACAGGATCTGACAGGATAGGAGGATACTGTTACTGCAGGATAGTGCAGAGAGTTGACTATAGTGCTTTCCACCAGGTCATTTGGGATCCTAGTAGTCTGCTAGATAATGTCTTGGTCATTGCCACTGATGAGGCCAGTAATCCAATTCAGTGGTGTGGTCTATCTAGGTTCATTTTGGATCCTGGAATTGTTCGACACACTACCTCTTCAAGGCCACAATACGTTGCTTCACATCTTTGGCTTGATATTGTTAGTGTTAGCGTGAGGCAGCAGAGGATTTGGTGCAGGTGGTCCAACTTTGTGGTTATCACTATTCATCACAGGTTATTAGATGAGTTGATGGATAGTGTGATGGAGAATGGAGCATCCAGTGTGCTTGATTGCAGTACTTGTGCAGGCTTTTGGTTGATGGCACCTGGATACGTTGATCTTTTGCGGATAGAGGCAAAATTCTTTTACTCCAGCCCTTGGAGGATGTTTGATGATGGTATCTTCATGTTGATGGACTCTTATTGCATCGCCTTCCTCAGGCATCAACGATTGATTTGGGATCCAGGCATACCATGGATTGTCGGTTGGAGTTATTACAGTGTTGAGATTGCTTGGGGTCAAGCAATTTCAGGGAAGGCGGACTATAATGTCCCCATTTTTAGGCCCTCGTGCAATTTGGATGGTGCTGGCTTCTGGGGTGGTTCCAGCACAACTAGAGCAGAGTTTTTGTTGCTCAGCAGGGTTCAAACGAACAACTGGAGTTGATCGACACTTTCTGCGCCTGATTCGGACAACTTGTCCAAGACTTTCTATTCTTAGTAAGTCCCTATTTTTAGGAGGTGTGGGATCGGGCCCTGTTTGACCAGTTGGGAGTTCCTATTTTTTAGGGATGTTTCTTTTGTCAGTGGTTCCTACTTTTTAGGAGTTACTATTTATAATAACATGCTATTTTGGGACTTCGTGTCAGTTGACCCTTGTAGGCTAGTGCAGATGGTTAGGGGGGGTCTTATTTTGCCAGTATTCAGTGTGGCTTCGCCTCCAGTGATCAGTGAGAGTTCAAGTTTGACCTTCGTTGGACTCCATTTGGCACACTTACTATTTATAGTAAGTTATAGTAAGTTATTTATAATAAGTTGCTATTTGTGGTAGGGGACCTAATCATTCAGTGTTTGGCAGTTTTGACGTTGGTTTCAGTTGGCGTAGCTAACTGATGGATTTTTTAAGGAGATATTAATATTTTAATGTGTCATTAATGATGTTAATTAAAAGTTTATAATATAAAGTTATATTTTGACTTTATATTAAAAGGGGGCCAATGACACATGATAAAGTGCATTTAATGATATTAATTTATTGTGGGCACAATAACCAAGGTAATATTGAGGCAACAAAAGCAAATAATAAAATATTATTTTAAAAACCTAAAAAGTGGACTTCAAAGGGCAAATTAAATACATTTCATTTGGAGAAGTTATAAAAGGGCCTCAAAAAGCAAATCAACCTCATTATTGATGATCATTTGACTTTGCTTTGGAGAATTTCTTGAAGTCTGTGCATGAGACCAAGGGTTTCAGCAGATTGTCTTCATATCAGCATTGGAGAACGAAAACTCTTCATTGTTTGTGCAATCTTGAGGCTGTGAAAGATCAGCTAAATCATTGCCAGAGAGTTGGCTTCATACAGGAGTCAAATTGTGCTTAACTAGAGGGAGAAATACAGAAATTATTCAAGGGTTTCAAGAATATTTGTTGCAGATCTGAAATTGTTATGGCTGCTACAGTGGCATGAACAGTGATTTGCCACAGATAAATTTTAAGGAAGTTTGAGCTCACTACTGGCTACAGCAGCTCACTACTGGCTACAGCAAGCATTATATTATTCAATTGGTATGTCATTTGGTTATGATATGATTATCTATGTACTCTGAATACAAACAGGAGGAAAGATATTGAAATCTTCAATTTGAATATTGATATTTAAAGGTGCACACTATTCTATGATATATTTCTACATCAGCTGGGTGCATAGTATTGTTACAGCAGTTATATTGTTCATTTCTCTTAATGCAACTTATACATAGAAGGCTGCCCACTGTTTGTTAAATTTATATCAATTTATGGTTGTTCCTTTCTTGGTCTATCCATGCAAAATGCTTGTAGAAATGCTCATGTGTTGATAGACTGAATTTGCATAAGAGTTATATCATAAACCGTCATTCCAACAACCATTTAAACACTAGAAACTTGAAAAATCAGATATGCACCAACAAACATGCCAAGTGTATGACGAAATGTCAACACGATAAAAAAATCAAAGTTTGAGCAAGATTCAGAATTTCAGAGAATATCCTAAGCAAGATATTACAAGGTTGGACTGATATGATGAAGTTTTAATTGCTGATATAATGAATGTGTGTTTGGAACAGCATGCAGCAGTACCTTGAAGTCATAAATCAGAGGTTACTCTTTCATATTCCTTACATTGGTACGTTCAGGGTGGATTCTAAGACTTTATGTTTGATTAATTTAGGTCATCTTTGTCTTTGAACTCTGATTGGTTGCAGCTACGAATCATTGTACAAGACAGGGTCATTCAGTTTAGTTTGCAAGTTATTCATAGCATTGTAATCTTTATGTTTGCAAACGCATATTGTAACCCCTGGATGGTTTACCGCCAGTGTGGAGGAAATCTACATTGTTTATCTTTCTTTATTCAATCACCCACTGAATAAGTGGAGTATTCCCACTGCATAAGTGGATGTTCGTTGAATAAACGGATGCCTGCCATATAGCGGATGAATGTATTTAGTTTCCTTTGCACAACTTTGATTTGTAAGCCAAAGCACTGTATGCTCTCACCTCGCCCATCCTGGGAACTTGGTGATCAAAAAGTGTGGAGGTATTCTAGTTGGTTGCATTATTGTGCTAACCCTGTTGTGATAAATTGTAAAATTGAAAACAATTTGGGGTAGTTTGTTACAGTGGTATCAGAGCTAGTGATATTGCCAACCTATTTGGGAAGCCATCCTTTTGCAGATCTTCAAGTTGAGTAACAGAGTTTTCAGCCTTGCATGTGGGTGATCAGCACTTGCATGTGTGTTCAGAGTTGGGCAGTTGAAGGATTTTGAGCAATGTATGTGAGATCATGGCATCACTCATGATGAGAAGAATTGAGATAGATGTCTTGATTGGTTCTCTCAGGCAAAGTCAGGATGAGTTACAAAGAGCAATTCAAGAGAAGTTGGATCGAAGGAAGTATGATCAAGAGGCCACAAAGATTATTGAAGAGTAACAAGGCCTACCAGATGACTTTAAGCATCAAATCTCTTGGGATGCTTTCTTGGAAATAATCAAGGGGGATCCTGACAAAAAGGGCCTTATAGATTACATCCGAAAGAGGAGGAGGGATGAGGAGAAGAAGAAAACATTGTTATGGAAGCCCGAGTTACCTTCTCCAATGTCGAGGACCAAGAACTATTCCAAGTCATCACCTTCCAGCCGATAGAACAAGAACTCTCTCATTCCGAGGAAAAAAGAGGACAGCAAGAATGAACTCAGGAGAATAATTCTTTGTTTTCTATGCAAAGATTCTTGGGAGCCTAATCATCAATGCAAGAACAAAGAAGATGGACCAACACCCTTCACCACTTATTCTTTTTTTCAAGATGATGTGGAAACCAAAAAAAAGAAGATGGAGTCTTGATATCAGAATACATAAGACTGAGCCTCTGTATGAAGAAGAGGACACAAATCAAAAGGCATACATAGAGGAACTTGTTGATTTGGAAAAGTCTACAACAAAAATTAATGAAGCTGAGTTTTGTTTTGATGAAGTTAATGAGCCTGGAGTGTTGGACTTTGCAAGTCCTTCATTTGATGAAGACCTTGAAGATGCCACTACACTATGGGGAGTTAAAGATGATTGATAGATTGCTAGAAGGTGACTTTACAAGCGAACCTGAGAGCATTGAAGCAGAAAGCCTTGATGAGTGCATGAGGAAAGGTGTACCTTCGGCAGCCCAAGAAGTTAATGCTGCTGAAACTCTCAGGACAGCCGCTAATGAGGAGTATCTTCACTATGCTTGTTAAGGTAATTCAGATTACGAGTGGAAAATTCCCATGTCAAGTGAAAAACTAATTGATTCCTCAAAAATCCTTGATGAAGAATATGCTGATGAAGATTTTAAATCAGCCATTGGTGATGATTCAATGTTTGAATTTGAGGCTGCCATATCATTTGATCTAAGTGATGAAGAAGAAGATTCATTTCCCATGCAATTTGAAGAACCTAGTGTCTTTGCAAAAGAGTCAGTTGATGAGCATGTTGATGGAGAGTTTGTTGGAAGATTTGGATCAGCTTCTATTGTTGGTTCAACATTGGAATTTCAAAATCAATTGTTAGTCACCGAAGATAAAGTTGTACATTCCTTAACTCACTGGGATTGCATACATAAGTTTATTGAGGGTCACATTTGGAGAGTACAAGTTGAAAGGAGACAAATGGGCATGGAAAGAGGATCTTCACTTGAAGATTGGTGTGTAGTCAGAGAGGCTCTAGAAGCATTGAAATCAGATTATTTGAACCTTCTTTCTGATAAAGATCATGTTCTTGAGTTTGCTAGTCGAGCCTATGATGCATTGAAGAGAAGATAGGTTGAAGTTGACAAGCTTACATCTAAGCTTAAATCAACTATGAATTCCTTAGAGAGTACCCAAATGGCTCTCTTCGAAGTTGAAAATCAGCTTGTTGGTGTTCATCAATTCAGGGAGCAAGACATAGTGGCAAGAGCATATGAAATCAAGCTGGTAACTGAAGAGCCTAAATTGATCCAACAGGATTTTGATTTAGGACAATCTCCTAAGTATGATGATGCAGAGTTTGAGCAGAATGATGTTTTATCTGAACATGGAGATAGGAACAACTTCCAGTCATTTGATCATTTCCTTTTTATGATGGAATTTGAATTAACTCAAGACAATCCACTCCTCATGTTGAATGATGAGGACCAATTTGATGTAAGTAACTTGGAGGAGGATAGTACCAGGATAGGGGATCCTGGTGAAGAGCACTCATGAAATGTTACTTTGCTCAAAAACTTCTTCAACTAGAATTTTTCATCAATTGTTGAAGTTCCGCATAAGGTTCAAGCATGTAATGAGTTAAGTGCAATGATGGCTTATTTTCGTAATAGAATTTATCCTTAGAGTTTTGTGGAGGATAGTGATGATGGAGGAACTGTTTCATGGATGATTGTGGAGTCTAATGTCTATCATAAAGTTGTTGTCCTTATTCCTATCAGCCATCATAAGTGTTCATTTGCATAAATAATGATGGATTGGAGAGAAATTTTGGTCATGACTTTGATGTATTTTGGTTGTAGATGGCCTAAATTTCTTGTTGTTCTCAGAAGATTTCAGTTTTATTGTGGCTGTTCCATTTTCAGATTACTAAAACCTGATTTTCATGAGATTATTTCAGATTTTTGCAGCCATGAGATTGATCTTTTTATTATTTTTAGCTCTTGTGAGAAGGTGACAAAAGGGTTCAGCTGAAAAGGACAAGTGTTTCAGCTAATATTGCTCTTTTGGATGGTAAAACACAGGTGATTCATGGCTGTTCGGAGTTACTTTCAGCTTGTGTTCAAGCTGATTTGTGTTCTTCCTTAGAGGAACATTTCAGATTTTGGTTCCCAGCAATAGTTTCAGGTTGGATAAATTGTATTGATAATTTGTTGAAGGATGCTAACTCTTGCTCTCTTAGGGTTAATGATGTTAGTGTTGTTTGGGATCCAAAAAGCTATATGACTGAAAGAATGTTTTAGAATTGTGAGCAGAGTATTAGTTGTGTAATTCCTAGTTACATCAAAGTAGCGCAGCAGAAGTGGTGTAGAGCATTCTTGAGTTTGATTTGAGATCCAGCTATATTATTGCCAATAATGCAAGTATCTCTGTTGGATAGCATGTATTGCTTAAGAGCAAGCAATTTTGAGCGGGGAGGACTGTAATGTCCCTTTTTTTGGCGCATAGATTTTCATGCGTATTCTGCTTGTTCCTAGTCTCTCAAAGGCTATCCGGCATGTTTGGAAGAACTCCAATGTCCTTGGAGTGGTCGTGGTTCAGTCTGCAAAACAGATAAGTGGTTTTCTTTCTAGGAATGGACTAATTCTCTTTGACATTGAGCTCAGTGGATGTTCAAGGTGACAGTGTTGTTTTCGGAAGTTGGATTGGGCTCCTGATTTGCTCTCCAAGATTCTTGGAGGAGCCGTCTATTTTTGGAAAGTCTCCCGAAAGGCATCATTTCGCATCCCAAACCCTACAGAGCATATTGGTGCAATTTATTTCGCATTTGGATGAAGTTTGAGATTTTCTGCAAAAAATAATATTTAATGAGCTATTTTAATTTTTATTTTCACTTAAGCCCCTAGGGGTGAAAATAATTAATAAATACCTAAGTGTTATAGCTCATTGGAAAGGTTTTTAAGTGTTCTAAATGATAAAAACGTAAAAAGGGAACCTCACACATGATATATTTTTATTATTTCAAAAAGGTCTTTTGGATAGGAGAAATATGAAGAGTTAAAAAGAAAATAATAATATATTCCTCTCAAAATGTTATAAAAGGGGAATGAGAGCTCATATGAAGGGTTATGCTTTTGGAATTGATTTTGTTTGCAGATGGATTGAACTTGTGAGTTCTTCCATATTCTCTTGAGGACGAAAACCCTCTTGTAGAATGCTCGAGTACGAAAACCCTCGAGATTGGGTGTGGTTTCAAGCAGGAATCACCATTGTGCTGAAGACGGAGATTGGAGCAAGCTCATACAGAGTTTGCCATAGAGCTTCATAGATTTTGATAGTTTTTGAAGTTTTTGGGTTGGAACTGAATGCCATTATATTTGCTATGAATTTGGAAGTGTTCTTGAAAAGATTTTGATATGTATTGATGAAGTATGATGCAGTTTTTTTGCCCTACAGGCCGTACAACTTTCAGGAGGTCGATTGGGGTTTTAGAATGATTGTTGCTTGCATATTTTTAATGATTTTCTGGGAAGATGTTATGCATTTGAAGCGCCTGTTTCAGATTACAATTCATTGTGATTTATGAAGTTTTAAGGCAGAAATAATATTTATGTATTGAGCCGTACATGCTGGCCGTACCATAGAATTGGGTGAATTATTTATTGCTAGAATAACCTTGTGTATCTGCAGATTTTATTGATGGAATTCAAAATGATGTTAAGGTGCCTATCACTGACCAAATTACATTGAAATCTATGCAGATTTGCTATTTGTATGAGTGGCTGCCGTACATTTCTGGGCCGTACGGATCAGAGAAGGGTGTGTGAACAGTCATAACAAATAGCTCTTTGATTTGGTTGTTTTTCCTCAATTGGGGTTGCCAAGTAATGGCCAGTAGATGAATAGGAGTTTGATGCAAATTGCTAAGTCTGCATTATCTTTAAAGAGCTTGCATTCATCCTCATTTAGCAGCCGTACAGCAGGGTGAAAAGGCTGTCACAGAGTTGTTTACAGCAGTTTTTCATTCAGTTGCATATCAGCTGTCAGCAGGGGTTTGTATAGAAGTGACTTCTGTCTTGTGTGTTATTATCAATAACATATGCAAATAGATACATGGTGTTTAGATCATTCAGTCATCAAGTGTTTGCATGGGTTTGATGCATGGAATAGCGAGGTTGGACTGATATGATGAAGTTTTAATTGCTGATATAATGAATGTGTGTTTGGAACAGCATGCAGCAGTACCTTGAAGTCATAAATCAGAGGTTACTCTTTCATATTCTTTACATTGGTACATTCAGGGTGGATTCTAAGACTTTATGTTTGATTAATTTATGTCATCTTTGTCTTTGAACTCTGATTGGTTGCAGCTATGAATCATTGTACAAGACAGGGTCATTCAGTTTATGGAGAAATGCATACATGATATGATATAGTAGGAGAATTCCTAATGTTATACGTGGACTTCATGGGCAGGAAAATGTCTGTGAAGCTGGCGGCACATAATTTCTTGAAGGAGATCTGGGTGAAGCAGGCACAAGAGGTTGTTTCCAACTACGATCAGAAGAGATCAACACAAGATCGCAGAGGTGTTTTTAAGCGCAATGACCTGAAGAACGCCACCTTGCTCAGGGAAAGTTTGGAGCTGTTCACAAAAGGTGTATTATTCAAAAACTTTGCAGAATTTAAAGCCCTTGGAAAAGCACCCAAATTTAATCCATGTAGAGAACCAAGAGCGCTTAGAGAAGATAGGGAAAGGATTGATTTTTCTACAATCATCTTAACATGTAATGTAATCGAATCCATGTAAACCCTCTTTAAGGGATGTTTTGAAACTAATATAATGGGAGTTGCCCCCCTGGCAACACTTGCCTATCAAAAAAAAAAAATGTTGTTATTCCAAATACAAATACTTGATAGAAAATAAAACAAAAGCTTTCAACACAAATACAATCTTTGAATGAGATTGTTCTCACAAAACCAAAGGGGTTTCATCCTCCAATCTCCAAATCCAAGGGTTTTCAAACTTTAATTGATAGTTGGGCTCAAGCTAAGACAGAAATTATATGAAAACTGGTAGATCTCTCAAAGTCCAACAAGCTCCTCAATAAATAGCACCAGCAAGGCACAAATTCCAACACCCCATTTTCCATCTCCAAAATAACAATTAATAAATTAACAATATTCTCTCCTCAAAAGAGTCCCCACTTTGTCAAGAATGCCAACTTGTAACTCCTCACTAATGAGCTGTCATAGAATCTATTACGATTAACATGCCAAGTGTCCTAGGGGTTACAACAACCTTTTATGGAACCCACATCCCCATATGCAAAAAATTATTTTATTTAAACTTATTTTATCGGTTGCTTCTATTTCCCCAAAACATGGCCCCTTCATTAAAAACATTTTTATATCCTAATCAGTAAAATAAGGATAGGGCCCACATAGGGTAATTAACTAAAAAGGGACATTACAGTACCAACTTAAAGCAAAACATAAACACTGATAAAAAAGTACTAGGGTAAAAAGATGCCTAGGTTCTCAAAAGTAACTAAACAGTAAACACCAAGACAATGTGAGCATAACTAGAGTGGGTAATGACAAAGCAATAAACCCCAAACCATGTGATCCAAATGTAAGACAAACAGCCATGGGAGGGAAAAAGCCCTCAATGAAACTCCACTAGTGGACCGTATATGAAACTCTATCGAGCTCACTACCGAACTCGCCCTTGGCAAAATTTGGCACTCTTCTGACATAATATGAAATTCTTTCGCAGATCATAATTTTTTTCTGTTTTGCAAGAAAAAAAGACCACATAACCTTTCCATTATTTAAAACAAAATTGAATTTTATTTCTTTAAAGAATATCTGATTGCAATTTTAATTCAATTTTTGCAAAGAAAAAGTACAGAAAGCTTTTCAACAGTAATTCTGATGCAGCAAGTTCACAAAAAGATCGTGTAATATAAACAAATATTCATTGAACTATATATATTTTCCTTTTAAGATGTTTAATAGGTTGCACTGTAATGGCAATATGGGCACAAGTAAGACAGTGAACCAGGTTCAGTTCCCCCTTAACTCCAGTGGACATGACTAGGTTGGGGAGGTGCAATGAGGCAGCCATAGCTCTAAGGGAGATGTGACTAGGTTAAGGTGGTGTAACTAATACAGAGTACATTCAAGCATGATCTCAAGAATGTGGTTGAAGCTAAATCTTACACGTGCATACTTTACCGAGCTAAGGGAAAACGTTTACTTATGACCTAATTGTCAAAAAATTGAAGTACCTGAACTAATGAAAAAAAATTAACGAAATAATCAACGGTGGTGTTTAGAAAAACAATGCATAAAAGAAAACACAGAAAATTTCACAATGTAGTGAGGTCAAGTGGTAAAAGCATCTGGTCTTTCACAACAAAGCCAATGGTTGAAATCCCCATAAGAGAAGATAAATTGTTGAATTGGGTAAAATAATGCGTCAGATGAGCTTAAGTATTAAAAGCATTGAGGCTTTAGCAACAGGGCCTGAGTTTGAATCCACAAAAGACAGACTAAAGTGCTGAAATTGGGCGAAATGGCTTATCCAATGGGCTCAACTAGTAAAAGCATTGGGGCTTTCACAACAGAGTCCCGGGTTGAACCCTATCGGCAACATGTTCAAGTGTTGAAATTGGATAAGATAACGCATCGATAAGTTATGTAGTAAAAGCATCAGAGCTTTCACAACAGAGTCCCAGGTTGAAATCCTAGGGTGACATGGCGATGTGTTGAAATTGAATTTGACAGTCAACCTTGCTTGTCAAGCAATTTTTTTTTGACAGTTATCTATTCAATTTTGCCTTGAAAATACTATGACACACTTTAGTATAAGTAAATTACATAAAAACCAAATATATCTATCATCATAATCCTATATAAATTTTGACAGTTCGTCCAAAATCTCTCCTTTCATATGATACAATCTTTTCAAATTTTCAATTGTATTTTACAGCTAAAATGCCTAAATACGGCTATACAACTGTCAAATTTAAGTGATGAGGCCAGGTGCAAGTTTGATAAAATATTGCATCCAACTCCCTGGATGTGGCATACAACAACAGGAAAGGGCAAGTGCAAGTGAGGCAAATTTTAAGGGACGGAAAATATTTTACATATGGAATGGTAAGTGAATCCTAGATTAATTTGTGAACCTTCCCCATTCCAAAAATATGTATACAATGGTGAATCAGATAGCTTTTAATAAATTTTATATGGAAACTTGGCTAGCATTTTTCAAAATGTCTGCCAATTAGCCAATCAAATTTTTAATTTTTTTATGCGAAAAGTTAGCCAGTTGACCAAAAATAGCCCATAAAAACACCCAGACGCAAGTCCAAGGTGAGGTTAATAAATCATGAGATCGAACTCCTGTGTGCACCAAACCCAAAGAGAGGCGGCAGGGTTGAAATCCTTGGTCAGTTCAATAAAATGCTTAATCCAACTCACTGGGTGTAGCGTACCCAAGGGACGAGGCCAGGCACAAAACCTGGATACTGCATCCAAATCTTTAATGGCAGCTTAGCCCAAGAGCAGCGAGTAGGGTTCTGGCATCGTTCAAGAGTCTACCCTACGGGAAGAATTTACCTAGTAAAAAAGACCAAAAAAAATCAAACAAAAATTGAGCTTAAAATTAGAAGAAATATATCTCACTCTTTGGACAGCAAGGGAATGATCTCGAACAAGACGAGTTGGAGAAGATTGCAGGAGAAAGCAAAAACGATGCTGAAGAGGATTTGCACAAGCGCCCTCTTCTCTTCGTACTCCTTGTAGAGCTTGCGATTGAGGAACCACAGTCCTGTCCATCCCAGGCCTCCCAACGACCCTGCCACCACCAATCCTTCATACAATGCCCATCCCCAGCCCATCTTTCGCCAATTATCTATTATTAGCTGCGTCTAAACACGTATTATTTTCTGGACATGATGGTGTTGTGGATCTTTGCCATTGGCTTTGAATTCAATTGTTTGATTGATGATGGCTTTGAAAACTCGAAGCAGCAGGAAGATCAAGCTGCAAATATTTGAGACAATGGAAGTGGGTAGTCACTCTTTTTTGAAATTGGTGTTTTTTTTGCTTTTTTTATTTTTTTTTAATAAAATAGCGGCTAGTTTATATGGAAGGAGCAGGCCCTAAAATGAAATGAAATGAAAGATTTTAATAAGTCTATGAGGCCAAGCATCCTAAGTGACCCAAGAAATGACTCCTCGAGATATTTTCAGTCTCCTTTCGAGATCAGATCTTCTACTATGGATCTTAATCAATAAACCAACCGTATTGAGAATTCAAGCTTCCTCAAATAACTCACTAAGGTTGTCCACATTCCAACTGTTATCAAACTAGCTTTGAATATCCGCATACGCAGCACACTCAGTGATTAAATGCCATTCAGTTTCAACCACCCCTTTGTCGCAAAAAATGCATGTTCTTTCAGCCCACTCTTCTTTGGGAATCGCCCATCTACTTGTCTCACATCTAAGACAATGGGACCCAGTCCTTAATTGAGCCACTAAAATCCTCACCTTTCCCCTAAGAGCAACCCACATATATTCTTTTTCACCATTCTCCCACATGGGATTGAACACTCTAACATAAAGTTCTTTTTTTCGGCCAATCTAATTTAACCACATGGCAGTCTTGAATTTATCTAACACAAACTTTTTTATTTCCTCCTTATTGATAGGACACTCATGCAAACTAATGTCCCACTTACTCATCCACTTCTTGTTTTGCTTCATCCATGTCTTCTTCCTACGGTCAAGTCTCTCCCCCACCACCATTTTGGGCTAGCGGTACTCATCCATATTTTCCACCTTTTTTAAGTAGCTTAATAGTCTTATTATCATTGACACCTCCAGCGAGAAAGAACCCACTTCAGCGAAAAGGATCTCATAAGGGACCGTTGATTTGACTTTAAAATTGTTGGTAATAAGGTGCTTTTGAATTCTTTCTAGTTGTTTCCACTTGTGGTTCAACATGTTGCTCCCCCAAACCTCACACCCATAAAGGACAACTGGCGTGACCAGCAAACCAAAAAGGGTTTTCTTGGTTTTCCAATCCCAAATTTTAGCTTTCCTACACCTATTCTGGAGCAAGAGGCTCTCCACCCACCTATAATCCTTTTCGCTCTACACGTCTCTCAACTGAGCCTATTGTGAAAATCAATTCCCAGGTACTTGTATTCTTCCACTATCTCCAACGTGTTACCTTCAAAAATGAAATTAACCTACTGCTTCTTTCTTCTCAATAAAAAAATCATGACCTTGGTTTTGCCGGTATTCCCTTGCATCCTGACCTCTTGACAAAAGAGCTCAAGTGCCTTCAAATGAGCAATCAAACCATTGGCAGAGTTTTCCATTAGAATAAGATCATCAGCATACAAAAGCAACTTCACCACATAACAAGACAACTGAATGCCTTCTCTGTTGGTTTTGTTTAACCACTCTTCAAGTTTATCAATATATAAACCAAATAAGGTGGGGGATAGAGGACACCCCTACTTGACTCCAATGTCAATGCCAAAGCATTCAAACATACCCTCTCTAGTTTTGATTTTAGCCCTGACTTGCTCATAAAGCTTATGCATTGTCGTTGGATACTCCTCTGGAATCCCAAGTTCCTCCATCCTGCTCCAAAGTTTGTCCATAGACACCGTATCAAAGGCCTTTTAAAAATCAACAAAGCAACAGAAAGCTTCCCCCCCTTGGGTGTCCCAAACTTTCTCGATGAAGTGTCTAAGAGTCATGCCACAGTGATCGATGGTCGAGTGCTTTGGCCTAAATCTAGCCTGCCCTTTTTCTCTTTTTCCCTCTCTTTCAACCCAACTACTCATTCTACGCTCTATCATGCTCCTGAACAATTTTCCCAGAAGAGGACTAATCATAATAGTGCGGTAATTAGAGGGGTTATTAATATCACCACTCTTAAATAGAGAGATAACAACACTAATTGTCCACTCCTCCAGAAAATCAACCTGTGTGACATTGTTAAAGATACGCTTGATGTGTGGCGCAAGGAGATCATCCCCCCACTTTAGAAATTCAGCTTGCAGCCCATCAATGTCTTGCGCTTTACCACACGCTAATTTCTTTATACCCTACTTGATATCTTCCATCGAGAAGAGCTCAGCAGATGTGTTAATTATGGGGGGGTTATCTTTCATCTGTGACCGCTCATACAAGATCTTTGCATACTCTAACCATTGGTCCCCTGTGATATCATTTTCTACTTGTTTTATCTTTTGTTGCAGCTCTCTCCAAAAGCCTTTCATGTTATGCTTACCCAAAGATATTAATTCTTTCCTTCTAGAGATCACATAGCTCTCTTTTTTTACTTTTACCAGTTGCTCGTACTTTTTCTTGTTGTCTTTGTTAGTCTTCTTCTCTTTAAGGGATCTTTTAGCAGCCTTGCACTCTTCGTCATTAGTCAGGAAAGTATTTGAAACCCCCTTTTTAGGCTGAGATCTCTTGCAAACCTTTAAAGCTTTGTGGATTATAGGAATCAACATACTGTTGTCAATATAATCACTAGTTTTACTGTTTTCTTTCCCCACTATGTTGTTTTTAGCCATCTAAAGGTGTTGTTCAAGGGCAGCAGTGAAGAGTTCTTGATTTCTTGGCTCACTATGATTTTACCTTGTATGACCCTATTTTGCCATTTTTATTCTAAATTCTAGAGACTTTATGACATGAAAGAGGTGATTTGGAATATACCATTAAAATTATTATAGAATTATTCTTTTACATATATTTAGTGTTTTTTTTTCAAAATAAAATGTCTTAATATTTGAAAGGTAACTTCAAATGAATAACGTAGAAAACATTTACTTGACAATCAAGGTCAAACATCAAATTTAGGCCCTAAAAAGGAAAGGACTTTTTTAATAATTACTATGCATCATGGTGGAGGGCTTTTAAGGCATACATCTAACTTATATTTGTATTACCTAACATAGGAAAGAGACTAATTTCGTTTGTAAGAAAAATAAAAGTATCTTACAAATATTTTAGAATGAATTAATTAATCCACGATGATAAATAGTTATAGCTTAAAATAAAGAGTTGAGATTGATAATGTTTTAAAAATTTATATATAAATATGTATTGAAATTGATAAATAGGATTAGGGTATTTGGTTCTAGGAATTGATGTAGGATTTTTTGTGATAGTGGTGTTTTCTTATTCGTTCTAATATTTAGTGTTTGGGACTCTATTAGATGACACTTGTTAAATTGGAAAATTCATTATGCCTCACTCTGGCTTAAATTTGTGCATGTGAAAATGATCTATGTGTTTGTGGAACTAAACCATATTTGTAGATTTGAACCATGTCCGCAGAAATGATTTGTGCACTTTCACTCACATGTGACTTGTCTACCTTGCTATCTAGAATTAGGTCTAAAGATAAGTAGTGTTGAAGAACACCTTATATAATTTGTTGAGTGGTGATCTTCTCCTTGTGTCAAACCCTAGATCTAATTTAACAATTTTGAAACAAAGATTGAAGGCACGCCAAGAAAGCATGCAATGTGCCTAGGACATGTATATACTAATGCCATGTCGATGATATGCAGTGAAGATGATGCAAGGTGTAACTGAGCTCATATGCTAAATCCTAGATAATCTAATAATGAATTAGGATTTGTCCTTTAATATAACATCCTGGCATAGAAATTAACACATTTTGAGCTCAAATCAACAAGTAACAACTAGTAAGAAGGGAGTTAGATTAGGCCCAAATTTAAATTTGAATTTTAAGGTTATGGGGACATTTCCACACCATAGATTTCAGCCAAGTTCATTTTCATGCCCACAAATTTGACAGGTAAGAAAACACGTAACACGGATTGAGTCCATACTCTTGTGATGCATGAGCATAGGATTAGGTTAGGTTCAAGTTCTTTGCCAACTTTTACACAAAAATATGCCACTTGTACACTAGTCATTGCACTAGGGACAACCTAGTCAAAGTGGGTCCAAATTAAAAGGGGAAAAGTACAAGGTATGCAATTTCTAATGCAGAGCTAAGAGCAGAAACGTGTAAATTAGTTGTCAAACCCCTCACCCACATACATTTACCGTTGTCTGTTTACCCATCGGTCAGATATCACACTATCGGCTGGGGAAAACAACCTTCCTCCGATCGCATACCTTATACCGATGTATGTGCTTTGCATCGGTTGCCTATGGGCAACACATGAGCTATCAACTTCCCCAATCTGAGTCAACCCGATACCTTCGGTTTTGTAGATCAAAATTTCTGAACTGTCTCTGTGGTTGAACCTTTGAACCACTTGAAACCTCCAAGTTCATTGAACCCGTGAACCCGTTGAACCAAATGAACCCTTGATACCTTTGAACCGTTGAACCTTCAACTACCGGCTCAATATACTTCCATTGCACAGTCTTAACACTTTCAACAACTCTCGGTTGAACCGCTGAACCATTGAACCGTTGAACCATTGAATTGGTTCAACCGTCGGTTCAACTATCGCAACACTTAATACAATCGGTGATGACCCGCTGCACCCATTGAACCATTGAACTGGTTCAACCGTTGGTTCAACTATCGGCACCTCTTACTCCGTTGAACCAATGAACCCATTGAACCGTTGAACCATTGAACCGGTTCAACCGTCGGTTCAACTGTCGGCAATACTTACTACGATGAACCAAATGAACTTGTTGTATCATTGAACCTTTGAATTGGTTCAACCACCTGCGACCATCTACTATCGGTTTCTCTGATATACTTCAACCCAATACACAGATGCAGGATATACATGAAATGTATATTCGCATACAAATGGGATATACACATGAAATGTACTCAGGTACATTAACGATATACACACTGCTTGTATCTTCAACAAACAACAAGAGCGTAACCCAAAAGGACTTTTATACATACCTTTCTTCACAGGATATACACAGGATGATACTCGCATACAAATGTGACATACTCATGAACTGTTCCCAGCATGCAATTGACGTATATACATAAAATGCACATCTGAATCTCACGCCAATAACCTCCTCCGTAATGAATCTCGCGGTTTCTATTCTGTCATGACCATGAACAAAAGGAAAACAAAACAGAAAACTATTTTACAAGTCTATTCCACTGATTTCACAGAAATCCACCAGTGGAATGGCTTTAATCGTACATCTCGACCACAGAAGGACTAAATTAAATACAAAACGATTCTATACAGATAAGATACACAAGACAATTCAATACACAGGGAATTTACACAGAATCCAGAATTTGTAAAACACAACTGGCAGAATTTCTATTTCTTCATTCTTATAGAGATTCATACATTTGATAATTCCAGAGGACGGAAAAACCAACAACCTCTTCCTCTCTTTCTTTTTCTCTACCTGGTCTTTTTCTGTATATATCTCCCCTGTTTTGATTTTGCTTAAACCAAGATTATAATCAAAAACCCTAACTAATCACTCGACACTTGTTTGGCTTGAGACAGCAAAACACCTAATCATGCGACACATTGATTTAATTCTCCACATACCCCAAATGTCTAATGATGTCCAAATTGGCTTATTGGGATGCCAAATTTGGGACTTCGGTTCTCATGGTGGGGTCAGTTCTTACAAACATGAAATGTCATCACAAATACTACATGATAACATAAAATGCATAAAACATATTAAACCTTAGTCTTCTCCCTCAAGTGTATATTTAGCTTGTTGAATGGGTGCTCCTACACCATTTTCACTCTTACATTTTTCTCCCACTTTGACTTGCATGTGAGCTACTGTGGATATGCATGTCAAAGTAAAATAAGCAATCAACATGAAAGTAAATACTCATACACTCGTAAAAAAGGATATAAACAAGGATGATAATTTTTGCACATTCTCCTCACAATAATCATTCCATCTTGAAAATTACAAGCATGAAAGAAAAACTTTCAATGAGTAGCCTTTGACATTTATCTAAAATAAGCATGAGCAATAATTACTCAATAGTATCTATGAACCAAAAAAATAAAGAGTAAAAAGAAAAGAGGCATTTGTTAGGCATGGTGGGAGCCAAAATATCTATTAGACATAATAGGAGCCATAAGCATGAACTTGTAAATTGGCACAAAGTCGTGGTGACACAAAGCCTATAAAAGAGCATGAAGTTGAATGTGGCATGAAACTTGTAAAAGAACATGAAGTTGTAATGTGGCATGAAGCCTATCAATGTAATCATTGTTATCAAAGAGCAACAATAATATTGTATGCACCCTCCAATTATTTGCATGCAAGGGATGCAAAGAATTGGATGAGAGAAGAAAAGCACATGTAAAAGATATAATCATGTAAAGCTCAATAATCATAAAACAAGTGTCATAAATAACATTGTGTGACAAGCAATTAATAAGAGATCAAAATGTATGTTTGTAAGCACATTTATTGAAGTGTGATGAGATGCTCCCAATATTGTCCCCAATAGGAAAGACACATGAGCGAGAGTACTAGTTAGATAAAGTGTGTAAGCACAAAGAAATGCCATATAAGATGTAAGCATCAAGATATAGATAGAAAGTGTACCATGTAGGATATAACATGAAGGCACAAGGACTATGCAAGGATGAGATCATTGAAAGTCGAGGATATATAATGATGACACATGGGTGAGAAGAAAAGGACAAGGATAATGGGCCATAAGATCATGCAAATCATTTGAGTCTACCCCTAGTGACTATAAAAAGAGATATCTTTGAGACTAAATCCATATGAATTGCAAACCTGTTGAAACCATGTGAAAATTAAAATCATCTGAAACTATAACCATCTAAAAATTAAACCTATTTGAAATTACAACCATCTAAAAACATAAACCATCTAAAAATTGAAACTATTTGAAATTATATCCATCTAAAAAACCAAACCCATCTAAAAATTGAACCATATGAAAACATAAGCCATCTGAAATAGTAAAACCCTCAATCAATGTAGTGTTGGAGTTGAGGATCGACTCGACAGAATGTTGGCACCGGAATGACCATGAGAGATAAATAATCACACGCCCTGCAAAGTTAGATGAAAACATAGACTATTGCAAAACAGATGATAAGCACAAAATTGGAATGAGTTGAACTGAATAATATTATGAACAAGGTTTGTACATATAGTGAGAGGTGGTTGAGTCGAATAAGAAGTCAACTTCTACACACCAATAGTGGTGGCAAGTTTGTTCCGCCACATAGCAAGATGTTGCAGCACATACCTTGGATGAGTTTGACCAACTCTCCAAGTCATCACATAGCCACCTAAGATGGCTTAATGGCAAGAGTTGAAGTACATGTATAATTACTTATTAAATAATAAGTAATGATAATATTCTTCTACACTAAAACCCCCTTAAGCATGGGTTAGGTGGGCACAAATAAGGATGGGTCCCGACAACTAGGCCTATTGAGGTACCCATGTACAATGCAATCTCTCATAAAGTGGAGAAAGGAAGAAAACCCAGTGGGAAAAAACTTCCCTCCAAGAGAGATAAAAAATGAGAAAGTGTACTAGACACTATACAAAACACTCGAAGGTGATAGTCTTGAAATCCATGCAAGATAGGGCACATGTGTGCCTCCACAAAGAAGAGAAAGAATGTCAACAAGGAATGTGCAATGGTGAATGTTGTAGTAGGTCCCTTTATAACACATGATGCTTCTTCCTTTCAGAAGATAGAAACCCTAAGCTATCAAACTACTGAATTCCCACTCAAATGGAATGTATAAAGGAATCAGGATGTATGGTGCAGAAGCATCCCTAGTTCAAGAGAAATCTTTCATCAACCAAAAACATTTGCATTTTAGTTTGTTTATAGTTTAGTTTATTTCTTTTCATTTTCTAGTTCAGTTCAGGCAGTTCAGTCAGTAATAGTTTCTATATTTTGGTCCGCATTTTGCCGCAGTACCATTTTAGACCTTGCAGAGCTGGACTTAGCATCTAGATTCATTCATTTACATCATATCCAGAATTCAGAGCATTTGGGTCAATTACCGGAAAGATATCGTTATCAGAAGATTAACTGTTTTCTCATAATAGAGCATCCTGACAGTCTCAGACAATCAGCTAAAGGAGAAGACTTGCGGAGCATTCCTCGACTTATGGACCCTAATGACACATCGTTCAATGATCTTTAGTTCATGGTCGACTTTCCCTAAGATCCGCACATCATTCTATACATTTGCAGAGGAATTCTTCGTGATTAGGTCCGACCTATCCGTGTACACACGTTACAACTCTTCATTGGAGTTTGTGATCTTCCTTGGCTACGTGGAGGAATCTTTTGTACCAGAGATGATATATATCAATGTAATAGATCCTTAGGAAAGCAGTTATCAAGTTCATCATAATAGTGATAGTTGATAGTTTAGATTTTGTGCGAGGGAACTTCAAAGCTATATCTTGGGCATATTCTAATATTATGAAATCAAGCCTTGGAGCCCTAATTGTAAGCCCGCATGTTGCCGGTTGATCTGTATTTGAATTCTATGATATACTAAATGACTAAATCTACATTTGTTCTACATATTTGAGTTGTTTCCATTATGTTTCTCTTGCTGCATGGCATGGACAGTTCATTCTGTGAACCCTCCTTCCGTGATTGCACCAAGTGGTATCAGAGTGAATGTTTGAATCTTTGGGAGCGAATTGAGCGAAGTTGGCGAGGGAATTCTGTAAGATCTTGTTGTAGACAGATCACCAAATTGAGGCAGGTTACTTGTGTCACAACCGATCGCCGATTGTGAGGCAGTTGTCACCTTGTAGCCCGATCGCCGAACTTGAGGTAGTTTGCACTTGATCCTAGGAAGAATGCCGCTGAGGAGAGTTGTTGTTGTTGGAACAATGGCTGGTAGAATGGATGAGATGATGTAAATAATGAAAACAATGTGAATTTGATTGGATGTTGTTGAAGAAAATAGGCGAAGAGGATTGACACCTAGAACTAATGTTGAAAGCGATGATGATGAAGAATTTTAATTGATTAAACAAATTGGTGAAACCCTAGGAGGTGATGAAGAAGAAGAATCAGACCACGTAAAGATGTTGCAAGCTATTTCAAAGATTGAAAAGAGACCTAGAGTTGATGTACCAAATTATACTGGTAATTTGAACCCTGAAGAACTGATTGACTGGATAAATGACATGGAAGAATACTTTGAGTATGAAGAAGTTGAAGATCCAGAGAAGGTAAAATTTGTAAAGACAAAGTTGAAAGGACATGCTGCTATATGGTGGAAAGAAGTTCAGTTGGATAGAAACAGAAGAGGAAAATAAAATATTACAAAGTGGGATAGGATGGTGACAAAATTGAAGAATCCGTTTATACCTGCTGACTATGAGTTGGAGTTGTTGAAAAGATTGCAAAACCTGAGACAAAAAGAGAAATCTGTGATATACTGAAGAATTTCATAAGATGATCATAAAGACAAGACATAGTGAAGCAAGCAAAGATAAAGTGGCTAGATACATCAATGGACTGAGATTGAACATTCAAGGAGAACTAAGTTTAGCGAGGATGACATCTTTGGAGGAAGCATATTAGTTTTCCCTAAAAGTTGAAGAGAATCTGAATAAGAGACATGATAAGAGACAGAGAGGTAGAGAAGGTAAATTTTAGAGAGGTAGAACATTTTCCAGATGTGAGAGATCATTGGCGGAGTAGAACAGACAGGGGAACACATTCAAGAAGGAGGATATAGATAATAGTGCATGCTAGAGAGATGACAGAAACTTTTATCGGAAAGGAAACCCTAGTGCATATTGGAATGAAGGATACAAAAGAGAAGGAAGAGAGTTTAATAAGAGAACATTCAGAGGCACTTGTTTTAAGTGTGGAAGTGGAGGACATAGAGCATTGGAATGTAATCAAGGGAGTACAAGCAAGAGAATAGGGAACAGTGGAAGAGCAGCCTATGTTGAAGAAGAACATGTTGGATCACCCAGTTCAGTTGCCGAACCTGAGAAAGGAGAATCACTGGTAATGAGGAGAGCACTATTTCAATCAGAGACAAATGAAGAACCACTGTAGAGGAAGAGTTTTTTCAAACAAGATGCAAATCAGGAGGTAAATGTTGTAAAGTTGTTATTGATAGTGGTAGTTCTGATAACCTAGTTTTAGAGGAGATGGTGACTAAGCTGAAGTTGGAAAGATCCCTAAGCCCTATTAGATAGAATGGATTCAGGATGATCATAAGGTACTGGTGAGTGAACAATGTTTGGTGAAATTTCATATTGGATCTTATCATGATGAAGTGTTGTGTGATATTATGCCTATGGATGTATGTCATATCTTGTTGGGTAGAGCTTGGCAGTATGATAGGAAAGCTATACATGATGTGAGGAAGAATACATACACCATAACATCGAATGGGAAGAGAATTACTTTGATTCCTTTGGAAGATGATCTTGAGAGCGAAGTATGTGGGAATGCTAGAATATGTTTAGTAGATGGAAGAAAATTTCTGGATGGTTTGAGACATGAGAATATGTGTTATGCTTTGATTCCTAAGAAGCCTGAAACATTGAAGGAGACTGAAGAATCACAACCGGAGGAGATAAGAGAGTTGCTGACAGAGTATGCAAACATCATATCAGACAATGTACCTGAAGGATTACCACCTATTAGAAGTATCAGTCATCACATGGATCTTATACTGGGAGCTAGTTTGCCTAACAAAGCAGCACATAGAATGACATCGACAGAGAATGAAGAATTGAATAGACAGACACAAGAATTGTTGAGGAAAGGTTTGACCAAAGAAAGATTGAATCCTTGTGCAACACCTATAGTGTTAGCACCTAAGAAGGATGGAGAATGGAGAATGTGTACTGACTCTAGAGCAAAAACAAGATCACAATTAAGTATAGATTTCCTTTACCAAGGATGGATGATATCATGGATTGTTTGAGTCGACCAAGATATTTCACAAAGATAGATCTGAAGAGTGGATACCATCATATCAGAATCAGAGAGGGCGATGAATGGAAGACTTTTTTTAAGATAAATGAAGGATTGTATGAGTGGTTAGTGATGCCTTTTGGATTGACAAATGCACCTAGTACTTTCATGAGGTTGATGAATGAAGTCTTGAAGAAATTCTTGGGTAAGTTTGTTATTGTGTATTTGGATGACATTCTAATTTTCAGTAAAACAAAAGAAGAACATTTGTGGCATATTAGACAAGTATTGCAAAGACTGCAAGAAGAGAAATTGCTGATAAACATCAAGAAGTGTAGTTTCATGAAGGAAGAATTGGTATATTTGGGATTTGTGTTTTCTACAAAAGGATTGAAGATGGACCCTCAGAAAGTAAGAGCAATTGTTGAGTAGCCTACACCGGAGAGCATTGGAGAGGTTAGATCATTTCATGGATTGGCTGGTTTCTACCAAAAGTTCATTAGAAATTTCAGTTCAGTTTGTAACCCTATGACAGAGACAATGAGAGGTGATAGAAAAGACTTTAAGTGGGCATTAGGAGCAGATAAAATTTTTGAGTTGTTGAAGCAGAAGGTGACAGAGCAACCCGTTTTAGCATTACCATATTTCAATAAGGTATTTCAAGTAGATTGTGATGCAAGTGGGAGTGCAATTGGAGCAGTGTTAAGTCAAGAAGGTAGACCTGTAGCATATTTCAGTGAGAAGTTGAATGATGCAAGAAGAAGATATTCAATTTATGATAAAGAGTTCTATGCTATAATTCAAGCCTTAAAGAAGTGGAGATATTATTTGTTGCCTAAGGAATTTGTGTTGTATACAGATCATCAAGCTTTGCAGTATTTGAACAGTCAAGGTAAGTTGAATCAGAGACACATGAGATGGGTAGAGTTCATGCAGAGTTATACATTTGTATTGAAGCATAGGAGTGGTAAATCAAACAAAGTTGATGATGCATTGAGTAGGAGAAGGAACTTGTTGATAGAGACGAGAGTTGAAGTGTTGGGATTTGATGCATTGAAGCATATGTATGAGGAAGACACTGATTTTGTAGAACCTTGGAAAGCATGTAAGGAACCTGTTGTGACAGATAGGAGTAAATGGCTAGACTATTTCATTCAAGAAGATATGTTGTTCAGAGGAAATCAGTTATGCATACCTAGAAGTTCAATGAGAGATAATTTGATTAAGGAGAAACACAGTGGTGGATTGGCATGACATTTTGGCATTGACAAGACAATAGCATTGGTGAGTGAAAATTAATTTTGGCCTCAGATACATAAGGATTTTAGGAAATTTGTGCAGAGTTGTCGAGTTTGTCAAGTTGCAAAAGGGAGCAGTCAGAATACTAGATTATATAAACCTTTGATAGTACTGGGGAGACCTTTGGAAGACATAAGCATGGATTTTGTAATGGGGTTGCCTAAGACACAGAGAGGACATGATTCTATATTTGTAGTGGTAGACATATTTTCAAAGATGGCACATTTCATACCTTGTAAGAAGACAACTGATGCAGTGCATGCAACTGACCTATTTTTCAAGGAGATTGTGAGATTGCATGGATTACCTAAGAGTATAATTTCAGACAAAGATACAAGATTCCTTTGATATTTTTGGAAGACACTTTGGAAGAAGATGAAGACAGGTTTGAAGTTCAGTTCAACATTTCACCCATAGATTGATGGATAGACGATGTAGTGAATAGGAGTTTGGGAAACTTGTTAAAATGTTTGGTTGGAGAGAAGACAGGAAGTTGGGACTTGATTCTTTCACAACCAGAGTTTACATACAATAATTTAGTGAATAGGAGTATCGAAAGAACACCTTTTGAAATTGTTACCAGAGTAAATCCTAGAGGAGTGACAGAACTGAGAGACATGGGTACAAAAGAAAAGAGAATTGCAGAAACAGAAGAATTTGCAGATCACATGAAGACAGTGCATAATAAGGTGAAAAAGCATTTGGTAGATATGAATAGTAAATATAAGGAGAAAGCAAATGAGAAGAGAAGACATAAGGAATTTGTAGTGGGAGATGAAGTGTTGGTATACTTGAGAAAAGAAAGATTTCTAGTTGGAACATATAACAAGTTGAAGATGAAGAAGTTTGGACCTTGTAGGATACTCATAAATTTTGATTCAGGAAATGCATATGAAGCAGAGTTACTGGAGACATTGGGCATATCATCTATTTTCAATATTCTAGACCTATATCAGTATCATGAAGTAGAGTTCAGTGATAACCTTGAAGAAGACTTAAAGAAGCAGTTACCACAACAAGCACCGGAGCAGATTGAAGACATTTTGGACAGCAGAGTTGGATGTAGCACTAAAGGAAGACAATACAAAGAATACCTAGTGAAGTGGAAAGGCAGACTAGAAGAAGATTCATCATGGATTTCTTAGGCTGAGGTGGACCGTCTTGGTTTTCCTCTAGCCCCAGCAAAGTGAGGGACTCACCTTTTCAATAACCCTGGATGTCTGATTCAAGAGCATCCCTGGTTCAAGAGAAATCTTGCATCAACCAAAAACATTTGCATTTCAGTTTGTTTGCAGTTCAGTTTATTTCTTTTCATTTTCTAGTTTAGTTCAGGTAGTTTAGTCAGTAGCAGTTTCTATATTTTGGTCCGCATTCTACCGCAGTACCATTTCAGCCCTTGTAGAGCTGGACTTAGCATCTAGATTCATTCATCTACATCATATCCAGAATTTAGAGCATTTGGATTAGTTACCGGAAAGATATCGCTATCAAAAGATTGATTGTTTTCTCATAACAAAGCATCCTGATAGTCTTAGATAATTGGCTAAAGGAGAAGACTTGTGGAGCATTCCTCGACTTATGGAGCCTAATGACACATAATTCAATGATCTTTGGTTCATGGCTAACCTTCCTCGAGATCCACACATCATTCTATACATTTGCATAGGAATTCTTCATGACTAGGTCCGACCTATCCGTGTACACACGTTGCAGCTCTTCATTGGAGTTTGTGATCTTCCTTGGCCGACGTGGAGGAATCTTTTGTACTAGAGATGATATATATAAATGTAATAGATCCTTAGGAAAGCAGTTATCAAGTTCATCATAATAGTGATAGTTGATAGTTTAGATTTTGTGCGAGGGAACTTCAAAGCTATATCTTGTGCATATTCTGATATTATGAAATCAGGCCTTGTTGCCCTAATTGTAAGCCTGCATGTTGCCAGCCAATTTGTATTTGAATTCTATCATATACTGAATGATTGAATCTGCATTTGTTCTACATCTATGAGTTGTTTCTATTGTGTTTACTCTTGCTGCATGGCCTAGTTAGTTCATTCTGTGAACCTCCTACCGTGACTGCACCAATGTATGGTTCTGAAAGTTGCTCATGTTTCCCAATGCTGATGCTTAAATGTGTCACTACCAAATCATGTCTAACTGAAACATGTCTGATGAAGAGCAAGATCCAAAGAAGTGGTGTAGAATGTCAATGCATGCCATATGGCTATAATCCACATCCCACGTGAAGTCCTGCTACAAATAATCTCTAGAAGCCCATTGTGAAGCATCTCTGAACTCTGCAATAGCAAAAGAACTGTCATCAAAGAGAAGACAAATGTCCTCAATACTGTCATCAAGATCTGAAATGTGGGACTCTACAAACAAGCAAGAGATCTCAAGTATAAATTTGTCCCAATGATCTGGAAGACTATATCAATATCATGTTGCAAGGAATCTCTGGAAGCCCCCTATGAAGCAAGTCAAAACTCTGAAGTAGCAACATGTGATGGTGGAGGTGATGTTAGGCTTGTCCTAAAAACATGAAGGTTCAAGTGACCAAGGTGAGCCTCTAATGAACCATCCACACTAGATGCAAGAGTGTGAATGTCAGGGAAGGAATCATCAGGAGCGAAGTGTGAGAAGATGTAAAGATAAGAGAAATTATCAACATTGCCAACTGCAACAACCTCTTTTCTTTACAAATCTAGAATAATCACTGAATCTGATGTAAACTCAATAGTTTTCCTTTTCCCCCTATTTGTAATCTGATATATGGAAAGGAGATTGTTGGATAATTCAGGAATGAAAAGCATGTCAGTGAAACATCCTTCACCTATGTCAACAGTTCCTTTCCCACAAACATCCATATAAGTGTCGTTAGCCATTAGGATTTTAGATGTATTTGTAGGTTCTGATGTTGAGAACAACGTCAATGAAAAATCCATGTGATGGGAAGCTCCAAAATCAAGAATCCATGTCCCAAACTCGAAGATTGCAGATGCAACAAGTGCATTGCCCTTAGATTTTTCTTTTGCCTTAGAAGTATCTGGTGTTGATGAGTACTCTTGGATAGATTCAAGGTCCCCTATATTGTTCTTCTCAAGAAGATTTGTGAGGTGATTAAACTTTTTCTTGATATATTTCTACTCATTGTGCCCAACTTTCTTTCAAAATGCACACTTATCTCTTTTTATTTCATAGGTTTCCCTTGATTTGAAAAGCTTTTAGTGTTTGATTTTGAGGATTCAAATTTATTATCTTCCTTAATTTCCTTGTCCTTTTGTTCCTCTCCTTTATTGTTTTCCCATTTCAAGCAATAAGGGCATGTGGTTTAAAAGACTTCATGGTGCCCATTTGTATCAACTTATCCCGCTCCCTAGTCAAGTCAACAATGAAGTCATCTAAAGAAGGCATTTTCCATGTGGCTCCAAAAGCCCTTTTGGTGGAATAAAAGGTAGATACAAACACAAAGTAACCAGGACCTAGTTTGGGAAGTATAGAAAGGATAAGTTGTTCCTCTTTTTTCTCTATCCCACATTCTTTCAACTACAATCTTAATGATTTGGAATCTAGTGAAATAATCCTCTAAGGTGTCAAAGTCTCTAGGGATCAAACTTATGAGCTCATTTTCTAATTCATGACTTTTTAGTTCATCAACCTTCCTAAAAAGTCTTTCTAAGGCTAGCCAAACTTCATTGGGTGTTTTCAAGGCTTCTACATGAAATAGTAGGTCAGGGGATAGGTTTAGACACAAAAATGCAAAGGCTTGATCACATTTGTTAAACCATTTTTCTTTATCTTTAGCAACGTTAGGTTATTTTTTAGTACCTATAGTTACCCTATACAACCCTTTATCCTTTAGCAAAAGTTGTATATTAAGTTTTCAGTCATGATAATTAAAGGGTTGAGAGGCTTAATAGGTCGATTTGACTCCATGATTAACTAGATTGTTGCAAAAATTTAGAAATGCGAAAAAAAAATATTGAGGGAAATGTGGAAGTGCACACTAGACATGACACAAGACACCCCCTATAACTCAATATTTTTACCCCTCTAGACTTTTGGTACTTTATAACTTAGTGCTTAGGTGTGTCCAATTTGGAATGAAAAATGACACTTTATAACAATAGTGTGAAATCATATCCAATGGATCAAGCTCAAAAAAATAAGCACTTTTTAAAAAAATGGCACTTAGATACGAGTTGCTTATCAAAAGTTATTACAATTTTTTTATTTTGCCTCTTACCTATTTTTGACACTAAAAAATTTAAAAAATATATTTTTATACAATGCCTTCAAAATCTAAGAAAATAATTTAAAAATTGCATGTTTTTCCAAAAAACATGAAAATGATGGAGTGAATTAAGCCCCCTCTGGTTGGGCACGACCAACCCATATGACCAGGGGGCTAAGGACCTTCACAGTCCAATATGCCCTTTCTCTCTGCTAAAATACATCACCCAAAATATAGGGTGTTTTGGGGTCGATTGCTTCACAGGCTCCAAGTGCAAACAAAGGCTTATTTAGGGCGTGATTTTCCTAGTTCTGGTTTCCTTCCACCGCCACCCAATAGTACTTGAACTACCCTCCATGAGCCTTGTTGCAGAATACAAGTTGTTCGACCTTCTTCGCAAGACCATACAGGCCGCCAATGAATAGCAGGACATTGTGGCCTTTACAAATGGACCAAGGATCAACCTTACCTGTCTCTAATGCGAATTTTGTACTTGACCTCATCCCTCCTCTACAACAAAGACAAATCAACCTCCACAACAAAGATTAAAATGACCTTTTTTATAGATAGAATCTGGAAATCATGCTTCCAAGCGGGTGAAGAAGATATACACAAAAAAATAGATAGAATATTTCCGCTTCAATGCAATACAAAATGTTTTAAACTATGAAATATACCAAACCAATTCTACTTTGATACCATGTTGGAGTTGAGGATTGACTAGATAGAATGTTGGCATCAGAATGGCCACGAGAAATAAAAAATAACACACCCTACAAAGTTAGATAAAAACACATAATACTGCAAATCAGATGATAGGCACAAAATTGGAATGAGTCAAACTAAATAATATTATGAACAAGGTTATTACATATAGTGAGAGGTGGTTGAGTTGAATAAGAAGTAGACTTCTACACATCAATAGTGGTGGTGAGTTTGCTCCGCCACATAGCAAGAGGTTGTACCACATACCTTGGATGAGTTTGACCAACTCTCCAAGTCATCACATAGCCACCTAAGATGGCTTAATGCCAAGTGTTGAAGTACATGTATAATTACTTATTAAATAATAAGTAATAACAATAATCTTCTACACTAACATGTAGCACTAAAAATGCATGATGTTAAATCGATCTTAAAATATTTTTCCATCTGTAGTAGATAATCCATAAGTTCTTGTCCCATTATTAGATCTAGCAATAAACAATCTAATTAATTTGGTCAAAAGGTTCCTCTTAATTCTTCTCTTGCATTTAGATTTTTAGGTTTTTCTCAAAGAACCAATTGACCAATCTCAAAATATCTTTCTATGATATGCTTATTGTAATTTTCTTCAATTGTCATTAGTAAACTCTCAAATTATCTAATGCATGAACATGTCACTCATCCAATGTATCTAGATCTTCCAATTAATGTTCATTGCATGTGTCATCATTAATAATGCTTTAGAGGGATATGTGCAATGATGGAATCTCTAACTCAAGATGCATAATGTTCTTAGTACCATAAACCAAAGAATAAGGAGTGTACCCAATAGGAATGTGATATGTCCAGAGAGCAAGTGCAAGCTATGTGTGCCAATTGGTATTATGTTTGTCCATTTTTTCCTCAAAATCTACTCAATTATTTTATTGTTAGCTTTAGTTTAGCCATTATAGTATGGGTAATATCGAGAAAAAGTGTTGTTGAATGTGAAGCTTATCTAATAATTTATTCACTTCTCAACTTTGAAAGATGTGCTATTATTAATAAATAATAGATGCAGACAAATTGAATCTTGAAATAATGTTTTCCATAACAAATGCACAAATATTAGAAGTTGCAGTAGATTTAAGAGGGATAACATCTACCCACTTTGTAAAATAGTGTATAGCTATGATAATAAAAGTGTAGCTCTTTGAATAAGCAAGGGCAACCTTGCCTATTAAATCTTACCCCCATATAGAAAATGACTAAGGAGAAGTGAATAGTTGTAGCTCATGAGTAGGAGCATATTTGAGATTACTACGTGTTTGACAAGCTAAGCATTTTGAACAAAATTATGTGCATCCTTTTCCATTATAGTCCAATAATATCTAATGAGAATAATTTTTGTACCAACATTTTACTACCAACTTGACCAATGCAATGCCCCCATGGGCCTCTTCAAGAGGAATATCTTTCTAATTGTTTTTTCTTAAATTTAAGGGTTCTACTCTAAGGCGCCAACCCATAAAGCAAGAAAAAAGATAATAAAACATAACCAACTAAACTAACCTACACAAACTACCCATGTAGGGGCACAATAGTGTTAGGAAAGGTGTCTCAACCTTGTATCCTAATCTTCAAATTCAATTTCTGGGATATAGATGTCATTTTTGGCCTCCAAAATTACTAATATAGGGTTTAACCTACTAAAGTGATTATGGTGGTGTGGAGATATTCAAGTTCTTCAATTTAAAAAGAAAATGGGGTCAATTGGGTTCCCAGATCAAGATTTATGGCCTTTGAAAGTCAGGCCTCCCACATCAAGAATGTAAGAGCATCTATGACACATAAGAGAGCTATAAAAGAGAGTTACACATGTTGACCAAGAATATCCACCAACCTATAACATGCCATTATGAATGTCATA
Source organism: Cunninghamia lanceolata (assembly GCA_027924645.1). NCBI lineage: Eukaryota > Viridiplantae > Streptophyta > Pinopsida > Cupressales > Cupressaceae > Cunninghamia > Cunninghamia lanceolata. Next base: position 10,064,265 of record BSBN01000065.1, read on the forward strand.
AAGCATCTTTGGGGGTTTTAAACAAGACAAATTAGAGCACCCAAGTTGGGAGGATAACTATGACATGTTATGACAAATTCTTATACGACTTTTCTTGGGATTTGGGTATTGGAATTTGACTAGGGGATTTTGGCACAACTTTTTTGGTATTAGCTCATGGTTTTGTGATTCCCCTTTGGTGGTTTCATGAATTGGTTTCTCTATTTATTGGGTGTTGGCATGGAGTTTGCATAGTGTATTTTACAAGCATTGTTATGCTGCCAGTATTACTCCAGATCTTAGTGTTGGTGTTGTCTGCTATAAAGACTCCTTGCTTGAATTGTATTGTAATGACTATTATTATTGCTAATTAATATTGTTGTCTTGTACCCAAGTTCATGATTAAATCCAGTGTCTATGTTTATTGCAATACCATTCTAGTGTTGCATATGTTGTCATTGATGTCAAAGTGTTATGGATGATATGGAGTTATGATTTTTGTATATGTTGTCATTTGATGAAAAGAGTTGCATGAGGTATGAAGGAAATTGTTTGAGAAGCTATCAAATTATCAAGAATGTCAAAGGCACAGGAGATTATACCGCATTCTACCATAGATAAAGATATGACCTCGTGGTTTGAAGGATAGCTAGAGATAGCTATGAGTTATGTATGATCCAAATTTTAGAGCATATGAATTACCGCAAAGACATCCAAAACTTCAACAAAATGAAAACAATGTTGTTGCGGTGTAAGGTTATCAGAGATAAACCAGAAAGCTACCACATTCCATTGCGTCTACATATATAGCTTGGCAGATTGGAGAATATGTAAATCAAAGAGGGAAGTATGACATATTCAAGTTTTAGAGGGTATAAATTACCGCAAATGTATTTAACAGTGTTCTGAGTTGAGATTGTGTGACTGGCTTGTGTAAAGGATACCGGTATCAATGTTTGAATGCTTGCGTCAGAAAGTAGAAGCATGGACCAGAAAGGGGAGTTTATGAGAAGGTTTTTTAGGTCCCATAGTGTTCATGTTATGAACCGCTTGATAATATTTCACTCCTGCGATACCACATAGGGTTTGGAGCTAATGTATGAAAGGCTAAGTACTTGTGGAGCCGACATGGTGTATTTGAGTGCTTGCACCATGTGTCTGGAAGTGTGCACCAACAACAAAGTTTGAGAGGAAGGAAATTAGGTACATTATATCATTTGGTGTGAACCACATAATGGGATTTCACTCCTACATTACCAGAGATGATTTGAGCGCTGACAAGTAAGGTCAGTTACACATTTCATGATACACGTTACCTTGAGGCTGACACAAATGATGTTTAGAAGGCTTGCAAAGAATATATATGAACAAAAAAGATTTGCTACATGTGTGTGGTGTGGATCTAAAAAAAAGGGAGAATGATTCAAAGATAGAATAATAACTCTATAAGCTATGATGTATAACTCATAATAGAGTTAGTATTATGGAGGTGTTTGAGTCATCAGAATTAGTCAAATGACCAAGAAGATAATAGAGATGATGTTGTGGAGGTGATTGAACCATCAGAATAAGTAAAGGATGTCAAGGTGTTAACAGAGACGATGTTGCAGAGCTGATTCAACCATCAGAATTAATCAAAAGTTTCAGAGCAGAGGTTAGTGCCCATAAAACATTATATCAGGGAGTTGGTGCTTCCTTTGAGTTGGTGCTCATAATATAGGGGATTGGTGTCTCCATTAGGTCAGTGCCCATAACACTCATTGTATACTTCTTTTTTATTTTTGAGGATGGATTTGGACAATAGATCCAAGTAGTTGGCTCGCAGTGGTTTTTCCCATCTCGGGTTTCCACATAAATTTGGTGTTATGTGTGTGTGTGTTCTTATGCTTCATATGGTTTAAATGTTTACATTGGATTAAAAACATTGAAAGAGAAAATATTTAAATATATACTGATTCACCCCCCTCAGTATATCAATGTGTTCAACATCTAGTTGTCCAAATATCTCCAATAGGTCATATTTTATGTGTATGCTCACTACAACTTCCAAAAATATGTTGTCCCTCATTTGTGGTGTTATTTGGTGAACTTTTATGTTGTCCCTACTTACTTCCATGGCATTGTGGTGTCCTATTTTGTGTCATGGTAACCCAGGTTGTTGTCTTATGGTGACTCCCTATGACTTGTTCTCACTTGTTGATGTTACCAAATGTGTTCTTGATCTTGTTATTTTATGACAAAGGAAAAATACTCTAACTAATTATTTCTATTATCTCCCTTGCAATGGATCCCTCTATGTGTGGCAATTTCTCCTAGCTTGTGGTGGTTACATGTATTATCACAAGCATATCCTATGTTTTGGTTGCCTCCATTTGTTCTCATCGTCTTTGCAGTGATGAAGGAGTTGATCTAGTTTGGGCTTCCCTGTGGTATTGTAATGGTTATGTTCTTGAAAGTTTAATTATGTTGCATCTTTATGTACATCTCCCATGGTATGTCTATGTGGTGTTAGGTGGTCTATCTATGGAGGTCGTGGCATGTTTTCCCAATGTGTTAGCTATCATCCTTTGTAGTTTTGGTATTTTTTCCTATTCACTTTGTAGAGACTTACATCCTATTTATGATGGAAGTGTTGTGCCTATATCATTGTTCATCTGCCTTTGTGGTGTATTTCTTGCCTGCAATCACCTCTCAGTTTGTTGTGTTCTCATAAAGGATGGGTAGTTGGGGTTATACTCAGTTTCTTCCATGGTGGTCATAGGTGTTTCATTGGCCATGTGTGCTTTTGTGGTGGTTTCATTATCTATGCATAGTTTATTCCTATTGATGGTGTGTGTGACAACCTTTGTGATGCCTTAAGATTTTCTTGTAACATGCAACCAAAATATGATCCATTAAGGGTCAAATGGATGTCTTTGTGATAGCCAATGTCTTCTTCCTATTTTACTTTTCTTGCTAGGATAACTTGGGGAACATACTGGTCAGAGGTCCTTAGTTCCTAGGGAGAGCTAGTTTTTTCCTCAATAAATGGTCTCCTAGTTTTGACCCCTCAAAAGAGAATGTCAATATGGCTTTTATTTGGGTCAATCTCCTTGGGTTCCATTTGGAGTATCAAGAAGAGGAGGCTTTTTAGGGGATATCCAACTCTTTTTGACAACTAGATGTGATTGATGTAGTAACCAAATCTAGGAAGAATCTGGTCTTTGCTAGATTTTGCATTAATATTTATTCAAACTTGGATCTCCCTTCTAAGGTTTCACTTTTCTCCAAGTTTGGCACTTGGAAGCAGCAACTTATCTTTGAAAACTCCTCTTTCTCTTACTTCTCATGCCATAAGCTTGGACATCTAGCAAGAAATTGTCCATTGAAGTGAGGGGATAGAGAGAAGGTAGAAAAGGGTAATTGTGGTTTAAAGCTTCCCTCTTTAGGCTTTGATGTTGCAACTATGGTTTATCATGACCTTATAGTGGAAGAGGGAGAGTTTGTACCTCAAATCCTACCAAAGACCTAGGTATCTCCAGTCCCCTTGTTGGTTTCTTTCCCTTCTCCAAAGTTGAGAAATGGGGAAATTAAGGACCCCTAGTAGATAGAATGTTTGAATCTATCTCCTCTATATCTAGTGAGTTGCTAACCTCTACCATAGGTTGTTAGTTATTGTGGAGAAATAAGTTAACCCTACTATGAAGGATGATTGCTTGAATGTTGACATACTATAAACACCCTTCAACAAGGAGGCAAAATAAAATGATATGAAGATCAAGTCTTTGTTGATAGATAAGCATGCTCATAAAATAAAGGATAAAGTAGAACAGAAGATGGTTTCTAAAAAGAAGAAACCCTTCCCTATCCTCTCTATGGCTGGGAAAATAAGGAATGGAAATAAACAATAAGACACGAGATCTGATAAAAAAATACTAGTAGGCTCAATTAGAGAGTGCTCAGGGAGAGGGAAACTTCAATAGAAGTCACCGACAAAAGTTGAGATATGTTAGAGATGGTTGGTTTTTTTTCACCCCTAAATCTAAAAAATGAAAGTAATATCTTGGAATATTAGGGGGTTAACTAATCCTTATAAACATGATTTATTATCCAATTTTAGGAAAATGCATATGCTTGATCTATTATTAATACAAGAAACTAAAATGTCTATGGATTGTTTTAACAAGGTTTTACTGAGAATTTAGAAGGATAGTTCTTGCTTTGAGGTTGACACTATAGGAGTTTCAAGAAGCCTGGCCACCATAGATGTTAGACACACAAGTATACTAAGAGGGGGGATGAATTAGTATATAATCAAATTTCACTTTCAATAAATTCAACTTATCCAGAGCAGATTAAACCTTAAGCATTACAACATTAACATGAGCATGAAAGATTAACATAATGCACATCAACACATAAAACTAGATATACATGGAAAACCCTAGAAGGGAAAAACCATGGTGAGGATTAACTCACAATATATGAAGCTCAAATAGTAACTTTGTTTTAGGGGCTTTAACCCAAGGAAGCTGCTACTACCTAAGTAATTTTGGTTTAGGGTAACACTAAGGAGGCTTCTACTCCCTGATGACTTTGTTTTAGGGTCACTCCCAAGGAAGCTTCTACTCCCTGATGACTTTGTTTTAGGATCATTCCTAAGGAAGTTGCTACTCCTTGAAATGAGAATACAAAAGATTATAGTATAACAATCTTTTCTTACTATCTGAAAACTGTCATTGAAGCTCACACCTTTGATGATTGCACTTCTGCCTCCTCACACTTTCTTCTGAAGATCTGATCAATTAGGCACACTCTATACTTGATCACTGTCACAAATACGTCTTCAACATGAATCTAGACAGCATCAACAACATCTGCTCTTTCTCCCACAATCTCACATCAATAATGCATTTATTCTACTTTTATCTACTTGTGAACCTTTTCAAACATCTTGCAATCATACCATACATCAATCACTTTGATTCACTATTTAGACATGATATTACATTGATTACATTGCTTGTCAGCTAGATACAACATGAACAATACATTTACAAGTTGGCCAGACAACACACACTATGAAATGTGTAGAAGATAGGTCCTAATTGAAACCAAACGTTACACCAGTAGAAGATCCAAGCCTTGCGGACCCCAACACTTGCTTAATAGTCTAAAACATCCTTTACTTCTTCAAACACCAAGGAATTACATCCGCACACTCCGCTCATTTGGAAATATGACAGCTTTAAGAAAAGCACATGAAGACTTGAAGTATAACGACCATATCAACTTGTAAAACTTGTGTGGCATTGGAAACAAGAAAGATCTCCATGAAAATTTTCTAGATGAGTTCAAATGACTCATAAAACACCCCCATACACTCCTTTTCCACTGCACATCAAAGAATTGTGCCACACAGCTTCAAACATTTATTCTACAAACAATCTGTTATTCAAAACACACTACACCATGCTGTCAATTGAAAAACTGAGCTGCAGACCACCAAGAAGCTTGAAATAGAAAAGAGGCATGCAATTCACATCCAAGAACATGTTCACAAAACTACAAGGTCAGTCATTCACTTTAGGAGGAATGTGGAGCATTCCAGTGGGTCTTCAATATTGCACCATTCTGCCAGAGCACATTCTGGTGTTCTATCATACATAACTTTCACAACGAAGGGAAATATGATTTGAGAATTTAGAAATATCACCTTCATTACCTTCTTGACACAATCTCAGAACCACATAGCCACATATACAACTGCGGAGGAATGCAGAGCATTCCATTATCATGTCAGAAACACTTTCACAAAACCAACTTTATCTTCAAGCTGTCAACAGAAAAATATCCTTCCGGTGATCAAAACATCATGAAACTTAGAACATTCATAAAATAACACTATATAAAGCTATGTTCCAAACCGCAAAAGCCCAATAGCACAATGATGAAAATGCAGAGCAATCTTCCGGACAACCTTCAGGGAGCAAACATTCTGAAACAAAGACTATCACCTGCTTCTATAGGCCAAGCCTTCATTGCATTACCACATACAACTCAAGATCAGTAGGATAGATCATACAACATGCTTCAAGCCATCAAGCATCCTTTCTTAACATCTGATTCTCTTAGTGCTTCTAATTCCCATATTAATAAGGCTTCAAACTCAACTCTACTTTGATTAGGAATGTAGCTTTTATGACCTCCAATCACGAGATCTCTCTTCCTTAGCTGACATTAGTGTATGCATCAGTGTACATGCTGTGTTGACATCAATGTATGCCATGTTGACATCAATGACAACACATATGGCCAACAATCTCCCCCTTTGTCATTGATAGCAACATATACTGCCCCTTAGATTCTCTCCCCCTTTGACATCAAGGAGAAAGGGATCCAATACCTACTCATTCTCCCCCTTTTATCAATAAACATATTTCTGCAAACTTTTTCTTGCAAGCTCCCCCTATCATCAATCACCACTACCTGCTCCCCTGAGAGGTAGCCATCATCAGTCCATGATAAAGATATAGCGTGAACTCCCCCTAAACAGATGCACCATTAAACATCTTTAGCAAGAAGGAGGGGCAATTACCCCTAACCTCTGCCAGAGATCCTCAAAGATGTCTTTTGCAAGGGCCTTTGTAAAGATATTTGTAATTTTATCCTTTGTTGGGACATATTCTAACTTCACTTCCTTATCTGCAACCTTCTCTCTCAAAAAGTGATACTTGATTGCTATGTGCTCGGTTCTGGAATGCATCACTGGATTCTTGGAAATATTGATAGCACTTGTATTATCACACAAAATAGGAATAAGCTCATCATACAATACCTTGGTATCCTTGAAAGTTTGCTTCATCCATAACACTTGTATACAACAGGAGGCTGCTGCAATATACTCTACCTCTATAGTAGATAAGGACACTGAATCTTGCTTCTTGCTCTGCCATGAAACCAATCTGCTTCCTAGAAAGAAAGCACCACCACTTGTACTTCTTCTATCATCAACACAACCAACCCAATCATCATTAGTGTATGCACTCAAATCAAAGTCATTACCTTTTGGATACCATAGACCATAGTTAGGAGTTCCTTTCAAGTATCTGAATATCCTTTTCACTGCATTTTCATGTGTTTTCTTAGGATTGGCTTGATATCTAGCAACTACACATAATGCATGCATAATATCAGGTCTAGAAGTAGTTAAGTACAATATTGCTCCAATCATAGACATATAAGCAGTCTGATCTACCTCTGAAGACTCATCATCTTTGCTTGAGTAGCATCCAATGACCATGGGAGTACTCACTGGTTTTGAATCCTCCATACCAAACTTCTTCAATAATTCTTTGACATACTTAGGTTGGGAAATAAAGATACCACCATCTAGCTAGGAAATTTGAAGTCCAAGGAAGACATACATTTCACCAATCATGGACATCTCAAATTCTTTTTGCATCTCCTCTGCAAACCTCTTACACATATCATCATTTCCACCAAAAATTATATCATCAACATAAACTGCAACTATCAAGATCATGTCTCCTTCTTCCTCTATGTAAATATTGCTATCTGTAGTACCTTTCTCGAAGCCCTGCTGAAGTAAGTACTTGTCTAATCTTACATACCAAGCCCTAGGTGCTTGCTTGAGACCATACAAAGCCTTTTTGAGTCTGCATACCATGTCTAGATCTTTTGATATCTGAAAACCATTTGGTTATTCAATGTATACTTCTTCCAGGTCACCATTGAGAAATGTTGACTTGACATCCATCTGATGCACTGTGAAGTTCTTGTGAACAACAAGAGCAAGGAACATTCTGATTGCCTCCATCCTAGCTACTGGAGTAAAAGTATCCTCAAAATCAATGCCTTCTATTTGAGTATATCCTTTTCATACTAATCTTGCTTTATTCCTTACAACTTCACCTTCTTCATTTAGCTTGTTCTGGAACATCCACTTTGTTCCTATAACATTCTTATTGGCTGGTCTAGGAATCAATTCCCATGTCTGATTCTTTTCAATCTGATCCAGTTCTTCTTTCATTGATTTTATCCATCCATCATCTCTGTTGGCTTCAGCAAAGGTTTTAGGTTCCACTTTTGATAACAAACACAAGTTTACTTGCTCACCTGTCTTGGAAAACCTTCTCTTTGTCTACACACCTTCATTTTTATCTCCAATCTACTCTGCTGAATGATTCTTCTGAATATATTATGCAGGGGTCTTAGGCATCTGTTCAGGTTCCTGTTCCTTTTCTTCTTTCACTTCTTCTACTTCTTCATCTTCAATGCAAGGGAATATATCAGATCCAGTGTCTTCTGAGTCCTGTGAGAACTGATACAAGTCTTCATATACTTTGACATTTGTGCTTTCAATCATCTTTCCCAACCTTTTGTTGTAGCATCTATAAGCCTTGCTTCTGGTTGAGTAACTGAGAAATATTCCTTCATCACATCTTGAATCAAACTTTCCTAGGTCTTCTTCATCTCTTCTGATATAGCATTTATTGCCAAAGATCTTGAAGTATTTAACAGAGGGAGGTCTTCCATACCACAACTCATAAGGGGTCTTAGTGCTATTGACCCTTAACTGCACTCTGTTAGTTAGATAGACAACAATGTGAGTTACTTCCTTCTAGTATACATCAGGTAGATCTGCATCTTTCAACATTGCCCTAGACATTTCTTGCAAAGTCCTATTTTTCCTTTCCACTACCCCATTTTGCCGAGGTGTTCTAGGAGCAGACAAGTGCCTCCTAATACCATGATATTCACAAAACTTTTCAAATTCACATGAAGTAAACTCACCTCCTCTATCTAACCTTAAAGATTTGATCTTAGTATCCATTTCATTTTTAATCAAAGCTTTGAAAACTTTAAACTTATCAAGGGCATCCAATTTTTTTCTTAAGAAAGTAACCCAATTCATTCTAGAATAATCATCAATGAGCAACATAAAATACCTTTCACCTTGTTAACTCTTTACTTTTGTAGGTCCACATAGGTCTGTGTGAATTAGCTCCAATGGCTTTGAAGAAGAGTACTCCTTACTTCTAAAACTTGTCTTTATCTGCTTTCCCATTTGACATTCCTTGCATACAGTGTTTGCAAGCTTGATTATCTTAGGCATATCCCTCATTGGATGAGTAGAGCTTATTCTTACCATGTTATCAAAGTTGTTGTGTCCCATTCTTTTGTGCCATAGCCAACACTCACTGGATTGAGTCAACAGACATGTTCTTCCATTTGCCTCTTTCAAGTGATAAATATCACCACAAGTCTTGATACCTTCTACAACTAGCTTTCCAGATCCTACCCTCCTGATTTCACAATCATTAGCATGAAAAGTAAGATTGTAACCTTTCCTGCACATCTGACTAACACTGAGAAGATTGTGTTGTAATCCTTTGACATAGAGAACATCCTTAGTCATATTCCTTCCATCAATAGTTATGACACCATTTCCACAAATTTGAGCTAACTCATCACCTCCAAAATTAATAGCTCCACCATCCCACTTCTTAAACCTGATAGACTCTTTGTCACTAGTCATATGATTTGAACAACCACTGTCAATAACCCAAGCTTTGGTTTCTTCTTTTGCATGGAAGGCAATCCATACAACCATTGATTTTTCATTGTTTTGAAATGTTTGCAAGGTATCAATTTTTCCACATTTTCCAACCTCATTCTTTTTGTCACCAACACTCATGGCCAAGAAAAGTGTTTCATCATTTGAATCATGATCCTCATCTTCTGAAAAACAACTGTCTTCTAAGGAAAACTGACTCCTTTTGAATTTACTATTTCTGTTACTTCTCCTAGCTTCTTTTGGAGGATATTTAGAAGCAAAGTGACCTACTTTTCCACAATTAAAAAATTTGAAGGGTGATTTACCTTTATATTTTTCAGATCCTTTCTTCATTGTTCTTACAAAATTTACTTTAGCATCATCAAGACTTTCATCTTCATTAGCAAATTCATCCTTTATCTTTTACTGGCTTTGAAGGCAACTTCTTTCTTTGGCACATCACTGTCAAATTCTCTCATTTCAAAAGTAGTAAGAGTCCCAAACATTTGGTCTAAAGAGTATTTATCGAAGTTTGTAGTCTCCACAATAGTTGATACCTTATGATTGTAATATTTGGGAAGAGATCTCAGAACCTTCTTCACAATTTCATCCTCTTTTATTTCACCACCAAGACCTTTGATGCCATTGACCACTTCATTCACTTGGAGCATATATCCAACAATGTTTTTATCCTCTATCATTTTTAGGGTTTCAAATACGCTTTTGATAATTTGCGTCTTAGCTTGCTTTACTTTCTCATCTCCTTCATAAATGGTTTCAAGTTTCTCCCAAACCTCTTGAGCAGAACTACAACTCATCACCTTTGAAAGTTCTGAATCAGATAATCCACTTATGATGGCAAACTTTGGTTTGGCATTGTTCTCATACTTATTAAATTTATCTGCATTTGTAGGAATAGTAGCAAGAACAATGTAACCTTTCTTGACAAAATCCCAAACTCCACACCCTAGAGAATCGATGTAGGCTTCCATCCTTATCTTCCAAAAATCATAATTTGTTCCATCAAACCTGGGTATCTTACTGGATCCTCCTTGTGCCATCTCGAACCTTCCTTAAGAGGTTAAGCTTCCCTTAGAGGAACTTGGTTTTGATTCCAATTATTAGACACATGAGTATACTAAGAGGGGGGAGTGAATCCGTATACAATCAAATTTCACTTTCAACAAATTCAACTTATCCAGAGCAGATTAAACCTTAAGCATTACAACATTAACACGAGCATGAAAGATTAACACAATGCACATCAACACATAACACCAGATATACATGGAAAACCCTAGAAGGGAAAAACCATGGTGAGGATTAACTCATAATATATGAAGCTCAAATAGTAACTTTGTTTTAGGGGCTTTAACCCAAGGAAGTTGCTACTCCCTAAGTAACTTTGGTTTAGGGTAACACCTAAGGAAGCTGCTACTCCCTGATTACTTTGTTTTAGTGTCACTCCCAAGGAAGCTTCTCTTCATGATGACTTTGTTTTAGGGTCACTCACAAGGAATCTTCTACTCCTTTATGACTTTGTTTTAGGGTCACTCCCAAGGAAGTTGCTACTCCTTGAAATGAGAATACAAAAGATTACAGTATAACAATCTTTTCTTACTATCTAAAAACTATCATTGAAACTCACACCTTTGATGATTGCACTTCTGCCTCCTCACACTTTCTTTTGAAGATCTAATCAATTAGGCACATTCTATACTTGATCACCATCACAAATATGTCTTCAATATGAATCCAAACAGCATCAATAACATCTACTCTTTCTCCCATAGTCGCACATCAATAATGCATTTATTTTCCTTTTATCTACTTGTGAACCTTTTGAATCATATTGCAATCATACCATACCTCACTCACTTTGATTCACTATTTATACATGATATTGCATTGATTACATTGCTTGTCAACCAGGTAGAACATGAATAATACATTTACAAGTCGGCCAGACAACACACACTATGAAACATGTAGAAGATAGGTCCTAATTGAAAGCACATGTTACAGCAACAAAAGATCCAAGCCTTGCGGACCCCAACACTTGCTTAACCAAATCCAAAACATCCTTTACTTCTTTAAACACCAATAAATTACATCCGCACAATCCGCTCATTTGGAAATAGGACAACTTTAAGAAAAACACATGAAGACTTGAAGTATAGTGGCCATATCAGCTTGTAAACTTTGTGTGGTATTGGAAATAAGAAATATCTCCATGAAACTTTTCCATATGAGTTCACATGACTCATAAAGGACCCCCATACACTCCTTTGCCACTGCACATCAAAGAATTGTGTCATATAGCTTCAAACATTTGTTCTACAAACACTTTATTATTCAAAACACACTACACCATGCTGTCAATTGAAAAACTAAGTTGTAGACCACCAAGAAGCTTGAAATAGAAGAGAGACATGCAATGCACATCCAAGAACATGTTCACAAAACCACAAGGTCAGTCATTCAGTTCTAGAGGAATGCGGAGCATTCCAGTGGGTCTTCAATACTGCACCATTTTGCGAGAGCACATTTTAGTGTTTTATCATATATAACTTTCATAGTGAAGGGAAATATGATTTAAGACTTTGGAAATAGCACCTTCACTGTCTTCTTGACACAATCTCAGAACCGCATAGCCACATATACAACTGTGGAGGAATGCGGAGCATTCCATTATCATGCCAGAAACACCTTCATAGAACCAACTTTATCTTCAAGATGTTAGTAGAAAAACATCCTTCCGTTGATCAAAACATCATGAAACTTGGAACATTCATAAAATAACACTATATAAAGCTATGTTCCAAACCACATAAGCCTAATAGCACAATGATGAAAATGCAGAGCAATCTTCTGGATAGTCTTCAGAGAGTAGACATTCTGAAACAAAGACTATCACCTACTTCCGGAGGCCAAGCCTTCATTGCATTACCACATACAACTTAGGATTAGCAGGATAGATCATACAACATGCTTCAAGCCATCAAGCATCCTTTCTTAACATATGATTCTCTTAGTGCTTCTAATTCCCATATTAATAAGGCTTCAAACTCAACTCTGCTTTGATTAGGAATGTAGCTTTTATGACCTCCAATCATGAGCTCTCTCTTCCTTAGCTGACATTAGTGTATGCATTAGTGTATGTTGTGTTGACATTAATGTATGCTATGTTGACATCAATGACAATACATATGGCCAACAATAGAGTCTTGCTTTTGTTACAGGTTCACTCCTTGTTGCTTCTCTTCACCACCTAGCTATCCTATGCTTTCACCAAAAAGATAATTATTCATGGATTATTTCTAATATCTACACCCTGAATTCTTCATGGGAAAGGAAAAATATTTGGATTGAGTTGGAGAGATTCAAAGAATTACATAGCAACCTTAAATAGTTAATTGTAGGATATTTCAATACCCCTCTTTCCTCTCTGTAAAAATAGGGTGGCACTCAACTAATAGTATGGATGATCTTTCCATCTTTATCTCTTCTTGTGCTTTGATGGATGTTGAATTAAAAGGATCAAACTTCACCTAGTCAAATCTAAGAATTAGGTCTTCCTTGTTTCAACTAATGTTTGATCGTGTCCTTGTCTCCCTAAATTAGCTCCTTTCTTTCTCTTGTTGCCTTTATATTATTCCTTGTATTGGCTCAAACCACTTCCCCTTGGTTTTGTACCTAGATGATGAGAAAAGAAGGAAGGGACATCCTTTCATATTTGGAAGATGTGGTTCCATCATCCTAACTTATCTTCTAGCATGGAGGATTACAATATTAAGGTTGACAATTCCACTACGTTCAAAATAACTCAAAAGTTGAAAAATGTAAATAGAAATATTAAGAAATGAAACAAATCCACCTTTGGGAATATTTTCACAAAGAATAACAAGATATCCATGGAGTTGGGAACCCCATGGAAGGAAATCCAAACAAATGGTGTGAACCAAGAATATTTTTGGAAGGAGAAATCCTTGTTGTGTGAGTATCACTCTTTAGTGGCCATGGAGGAAGCGTTTTGGAGATAGAAATCTAGGACATTGTGGCTAAAGGAAGGTGAGATGAATACTAAGTTTTCCACCTAACCATCATGAAGCATGGACCTGATAACATAATTAAGGAGATTCAAGATTCTAATGGGGTCACTCTTCAAATGAGGAATGTATTATAAAGAAAGTTGTGGTCTTTCTTGAAGACTTGTTATCTGAAGACAATTATGTTGATATGAAAAAGGTGGCTCATGTGTTAGATCTCATACCTTCTATTATTTATAACCATGAGAATGAAGCTTTAATAGACCTAATGATGGAGGAAGAAGTCAAATTCATTATTCACTATTTTGAAGGAAGCAAGGTGTTAGGACTAGATGGTTTTCCCCACTTGCTCTTTTGTTTCTTCTAGGATACTATAGCCTAAGACATTATTGATGCAAATCAGAAGAAAGAACTTAATAATACTTTCTTGGTGATGGTTTCCAAGAAAAATAGTGCTACTAACCTTGTTGATGTTAGATCTATAAGTTTGTGCACTTCCATTTACAAGATTTTCATGAAAATTCTTGCTTTAAGGTTACAAGTTATCCTTCCTAACCACATCTCTTCACAACAATGTTTTTTTCAAGGGTCAATAGATTTTAGACACAATTATCATCATTCATAAGGTTATTCATTCCATATATAAGAGCAAAAAAGTTGGCTTCATCCTTTAGTTGGATGTGAACAAAGCTTATGACCAAGTCTCTTAGTCCTTCCTCGATAAAATATTGGAAAGATTCAAGTTTCTCTAGAGTTTTAGAAGCCTAATCAATCCTAACTACACCTCTTCTCTCGTGTTCTCTATTCTTATTAATAGTACTCCTATTAGATTCTTTGGGAGCAATAAATATCTTAAACAAGGCCATCCTATATCCCCATTTTATTCGTCCTCTCTGTATAAGCACTGAGCAAAATCCTTAACACTATTGAAAGCTTAGGTAGACTAAAAGGTTTCAAGCTATCCTCCTTGGTTCATCTTGTCACACATCAACAGTTTGTTGATGATACCATTTTGGTGGTAGCCCTTTGCTGTAGAGATTTAGAAATTTAAAATTCTTTTGTAATACAATGAGAAAGCCTCGGGTAAAAAAGTGAGCTTGGATAAAATCTATTTATTTTTCTGAACACCCCCAACAAAAAAAATAAGGATAATCATTATAATGGGTTGCCAATAGTAAGAAGTATTGTCAATTCATCTTTGTCTGCCTATGTTCAATGTAAGCAACCTAAGGGTTGCTAATCTTAACTTTTAAGAAAGATTCTAGAGGAAACTTGTTGGTTGGAAAGGTACTCTACTCATTGAGGTGAGTAAGATACAACTTGTCAAATCTACCCTTTAGAATCTTCTAGTTTACTTAATGTCTCTATTTTGGATACCCTCTAAAATAGCTAACAAATTGGAGCAAATCCAAAAATAATTTCTTTGGATAGGGTTTAAAGAGAAAATAAGGATACCTCTAGTTATTTGGGACCAATTTTTTCTTCCTACAAAATGGAGTGACTTGGAAATTAGAAAAATGTTTAATTCAGCCCTTTTTGTCAAGGTGGTATGGAGATTACTCAAAGAAAATAAGGAATGGACTACTATTATTAGATCCAAATATTTGGAGGAGAACAACCAACTCTCTTTTCTTTCTTGTGACAACCTTCCTAGCGGTTCTTGTATGTGGAAGTTGTGTATAGGTAAAATCAAGATTATAAAAGATCAAAACAATGATAACAATAACTCAATCCTATAACCTTCAAAAGATCAATCTAAATGATAACAATAATCAATGAATATGCGAATTAAAATTATAGATAGCTATCACTTAGATTGTATTGATCTCTTGGTTCTTTGTGGATTGCTCAATATATTGCGTACCCATGGTTGCAACAAGCGGACATAGATGAATGATTTGTGTGTGCTCAAAGTGCTCAATGATGCAATATATGCTCAATGCACTATAATGCTCAAGCATTGTAGGAAAGCAAAAGCTTAAATGATCGAAGAGGATTTGTGAAGAGATGAAGGGGGTATATATAGGTTTTAGGGAAAGATCGATCAATGGTGGAAATAATTCAATGAAATCAATGATCAAGGTGAGTTGAAAAGACATGATGAATGTGCACACAACATGTGTCACATTTAAATGAATATTTTAAAGTTGCTTTGTTGAGTTAACTACTTGCTAGGATAAAGATAGGATTTGATTTCATAAATTTGGAATGTTTTGTTTCTAATTTATGAATTGATGATAAAAACAATAATGATTAAAGCTAATTAACTCAACTTTAGATTTGCTTTTTGAAGTTCTAAAAATAAGACTAATTGTGCACATAGAAGAAAATGATATTTTAAGAAGAATTGGAAGATAATTGAGAAATAAATAAATAAATTTAATTAATTAATTGTGCATGATTGAAGAAAGGATAAGATTATTTTTGGAAGATAATTGAAGATATTTTGAAATTGAATAAATAAATTTATTTAATTAATTTATGCTTGATAGAAGAAAAAGATAAGATTAATATAGAGAATAAATTAAACAAATTAAATTCATTCAATTTATTTTGCATGATAGAGGAATATAAATAAAATATTTAATTTTATTTATTTTTAGAAGATTGAGTCAACTTAAATAAATTTAAATAATTTATTCAAATTTAGAGGAATAATTGAAATTATTTAATTGTGGATAAGAGGAATTTTGAGTGAAGAATTAATTAAATAATTTATTTATTTATGTAATGTGGTTTTGAAGATTGAAAGGGAAATACTTTAATTAAATAATTAAAATTATTTAATTTAGAAGATTAAAGAGGAAATTAATGAAATTAATTAAATAAATAGAATTTATTCAATTAATGTTGATATTAGGTGAATTAGACGAATTTAAAAGGGATAATGATTTAGGAAGAAACGATGTATGCAAGTGATGCGATGCGAAGGGTCATTTTTAGGTGTCTACAGAAGTGTTTATGTAAAAGCAAATTCATATTGAAGAGAGGTGTTAAATGGAAAACTGGAGATGGCAGAGGTGTTCAGTTCTAAGATGACCTTTAGCTGCTTGAATGCACATTAGAAACTTTAGAATGGCTTGGCCCTATTTATATTTTTCTAAAGGAGTCTATAAGGGTCTGGATAGCTAAGTACTTGAAGGTTTTTAATTTTGTGAGACAATGGAAACTCCTCTCCTTTCCTAATTCCTCTCATAATCAATCTATTATTCTTTGTAGACTCCAAAACCTCTTGACTAGTTTTCATGTTCCCTAGTCATCCATTGAAGATGAGCTTGTCTAGGTTGAATCTTCCTTAGGTTGTTACTCAATGTCCTTTGGTTTGTTAGGATCAAGGTGCCATCAACCTTGTAAATCCTATGTAATTTATTATTCCTATTATTGTTTGTAAATCACCCATAAGGGACGAAAGGTTTCACAACCAGTGATCTTGTTTCAACCGCATGTTTATATCTAGTACCTGACGCTAATTCATTCACGACGGGGGGTCATAGGGGGTTCCCCCCTGCAAGGGGTCCGGGGGGATCATCCCCCAGCAGGGGGTTCAGGAGCAACACCCCTAAAACCACATTTTATTTATATTTTATCATTGTAAATCTGGATAGTTCGTCATCAGGTCACAAATCTAAGGGTCAATATTATGTCAGTTTTCTTTCCCTAGAAGGCAACCCCCTTTTATAAGAATATTTGTACTAAATTTTTAGCAGAGCTGAGAGTAATAGGCGCTGCTGGATAGAAGACTGAAGAAGAAGAGGAAGTGCATCTATTGTAATCTCATATTTGAAGATAATACAAATTTGAGCCTATTTTATTGGTGGCATTTTTTTACCCAAAAGGGTTTTCTCCACGTTACATACTATGTTATGTGTTCATTTCTTAATGCATGTTATTTTTGTGTAGTGGGTTTTATTTCTGTTGCAATCTCCATTAATTCTACATTATTTAGAGGACATTAATAAGGTTTAAATCAAATTTCTATTGTGTGGTTTGCACCTTCATTTATGACATGGTTTTCTACTACTTCTTCCCCCTTTCCTACTTCCCCTCCTTGGGCATCTCTGTGGTTCAAACCTCATACTAAAAATGAATTTTTCTTTGACTAGTGGCTCAAGAAAAATCCTCATAGTGGATAATATGATCAAAAGAGGCTTTTATCTCCCCAATAGGTGTGCCTTGTGTGAGGCTAATTCAAAGTCAACCTACCACCTTTTTATTGTCTATCATTTTGTTTGGAGTGTGTGAGGTCTCATTTTTTTAGGTTCTCCTCTTCCTAGGTCCAACCTCCTCCTTTTCTCGAGACCTTATATCTATATGGTCTTCTCTCTTCTCTAA
Source organism: Cunninghamia lanceolata (assembly GCA_027924645.1). Lineage (NCBI taxonomy): Eukaryota > Viridiplantae > Streptophyta > Pinopsida > Cupressales > Cupressaceae > Cunninghamia > Cunninghamia lanceolata. The sequence continues at coordinate 10,082,184 of BSBN01000065.1, forward strand.
TACTTCCCTTAAGTTGCTTTGGAACCTCTCCCTCTCTCATTTCTTATGGGGTTTGTGGTTTGATAAGAATGCTAGAATCTTCAAATATTTGAAATCTTCTATCTATCAGGTGTATTCTAGAACATCCCTAGCCATTAAATAAAAATATTAGTTGCTTACAAGGATAATGGTTTTTCTTTGGGCCCTACTTTGGTACCACAAAAGGACTTAAGGGTGGTAGAATGATGGAACTTGGGGGTTGATTTTGGTATCTCCTTCCAAAAGCTTGTGATTAGGTGATCCCAAGTTCATTGGGTCCATCCCTAGACCTCTTAATATAAGTTAAATTTTGATGGTACCTTTAAAATCAACCTAGGGCCATTAGGTACTAGAGGAGTTATCATAAATCATATGGGAAGAGCAGTCAATGCTTTCTCCATCAATCTTGGAATCCAAACTAATCATTTTGTGAGGCTAGTGTAGATTTTCAACGTATCCTCCTTACCAAGGAGCTGAGAATCCACCATCTTGAAGTGGAAGGTGATTCCTTAAATATTATTATTTCTCTCCTAAAAACTCATTCTCATTGCTAGTCTATGAGTCATCTAATTGCTAACTCCCTCAATATTTTAGACTCTCTTTTTAAAATCAAAATCATGCATATTTATCACGAGGTCAACTCCATGGATGATTTATTTGCTAATTGGGGTGTTTCTAATGAGGGATGCTCAATATGATGGGAGCGGACAACCTTCCCATTAACGTCCACAAGTTACTTGATTATGGAACTCCTTAAGTTGGATGTTACTTGGCTTTATGCCACCCTAATATACTTTGGAGATGAGAGAATTAAGGTGTGAAAATGGGAATATTTGTGGTCTTTCGAGAAGCTTTTAACCTTTTTTGGTGGGAGATTCCTAAAGAGAAGTACATTTTGGACTTGTGTTACAATTGTGGTCCCCCTACTATGAGATGTAAATAGGTAGTCCAATTATCTAGGTTGGATTAGGGATCAAAATTCATGGGTGGGGATCATAATAGAGTGGATCCCATCTTTTATGATTTGGTCAAAACAAATGCCAAGGTGTGGCAAATTTTAAGGAGGGGTAGGCTCACCAGATTCATGAAAAGGGTTAATGGGTATGATTCCACCCTTTCTATGGAATTTATGAGGAACTGGGTCTCTAGGGTGGTAAAGATGAGGGGGGTCAAGATTAAGGCTTCAAAGGAGCTTAGTGCTCAGATTACAGGCCTATCAAAAAACTGGATGAAAATCTTCAAAAATAGGTGTCATAAGCATGACGATCTCTCTTCTTTCTTGAGAGATGGGGAGCAAGTGAATAGACTCCAAAATAAACTTGTTATAACCTCATTGCCTTGTCCTTAGGATGAAGTGGCTCTATAGATTATAAGGTATGTCACCCTTAAAGGGTGATTCAAATCAATTTACACTTTTCATTTAACGTTGTTGAGTCATTTATGCCACTCTTATCCAATTAGCTTTCATTTTTCCTTGTTGTCTTCTTTGGAATACTAAGTTTTAGAATTTAAAAGAGGCATAGGCATTTCTCCCTTGCATCAATCCCTTATCTTGCGACTAATCAATCATGTTATTTCCTTGAAGCCCACCCCTATTTTTCTACATGTCCTTGAGCTCCCCTCTACTTCCATGACTTCTACGCCCCCTCATTAAAAACATAAGAAGTCTCTAGATCAAGAAGCCCATATTTCAAAAAAGGCCTATTTTAAGGAGTCCACGACCTAGGTTGAACCCACCTTCTTTGAGGATAGCTCTGGTGTTGAATTGGGGGCATTGTTTGTTATTGGAGATGGTTCCAAAAGTTGCAAGTCCAAGTCTAGAGAGAAGAAGAAAGCGATGGTGGAGGATGAATTAGACTTTCAGGAAGAAAAAGAAGAGGTCATTCCTAAACATAAGCAAAAGGAGAAGGATAACACCATGTTGGAGGATGTTGATGATGAGGAGCCCAATTTTTGGAGGCAAAAGGGTTATAAATTAAACCTTCCCCTAACACTATTGACATCTTTTCCCCATCATCCTACATTGAGGTTGCGACTTTTGTGGTGACTATGTTTGTTGAAAAGTTCATTGAGATGCATAAAGAGTCTATGTGACACTGCAAAATGTTGAAATGGTTCCATTTTGGATTCAACAAAGTTACTCTTAAAACTTCCCTTCTAACCAATAAAGTTGATGGCAAGGTGCTTATTCTGACAAAATTAGAGAATATCAATTTCAAATAATGAAATGTCCTATAGAAAAATAGTAATTTGAAAGCAAAAATCACCATGTAGATGACATGATTTCCATTCTACAAAAGGATATTCAAGAAGTTAAGACTAATTTAAGAAGGGTGGTCAATGTGAGTAGAACCACCATCCAAAATAGTGTTTAAAGTATTAAAATGTTGCAATAAAAAAATAGCCTTTGCTTGAATTAAGGTAGTGTTAGGCCCAACTCTAGAACCAAGAGCTAGAAGGCTATAGAGAATGATACTACAAAGTAGGAGAATGTAGAGTTTGTGGGAAAACACCTTGATTTCCTCTAGAGGGAATGGGAAGTGGTTGTAGTTCTCAACCAACTTTAATCTATGTGGGATTCATGTGTTCTTCGTGGTTCTTGAGATTTTGGTGCAAGTTTTTGGTAGCATCTTAGTTGTTGGTGGGGTTGTCTCTCTAATGTTTGTTTCTATTTTTTGCTATAGTATTGCTACTACTAGGTTGTTATCTTGTTGTTTCTTTTGGTTTAGCTTGTAAAAGGGTGGATGTCCTTTCAAAATCCTCCTTTTTAACCTTTAATAAAAAACATGATTCATATGTTTAAGAGTTGGGGTTTATAAAGTCTAAGTCAAATTATTGTGTTTACTACAAACATAATTGTGATTATTTTATCATTATTAATTTGCATATCAATGATATGTTATTATTTGGTAATGACAAGGAAATGATTAGGGACTTGAAATCTTAGCTTTCATTATAGTTTGAAATGAAGGACATAGAAGCCACTAAGCACATCCTTGGGGTGGAAATTAGGTGAGATAGGGATAGTATAAAACTTTGGATTAGTTAGAGGAAGCATGATGAGTCTGTTTTGGAACATTTTGATATGGCCGATAACAAACTAGTGATTGTTTCTATTTTTGTGGGAACTAAGCTTTCAGGTGAGCAATGTCCTAAGACACCCATATAGATGGAGGTTCGGGGAGTTCAATATGTTGGAGCAACCAAGATCATTTACAAGAAGCCAAGAACTTCCACAAAGATAAATTACACAAATAGCAAGCGGAATAACTATCATACAATAATCAAAATGTGGAGCATACAAATGTACAATAGATACCTTGCATATAAAGGCAACGATGAGGAGGTGAGATGGTAGGACTGAAAGTCTGACTACCCCTCCAAAGGTGTGACAAATGTGGACTCACTTGAGTTAAGTGTGAGAACACATCATGTGTGCATATGAGGTGAAAGAAAAGTCTAAATAACCTCTAAGGGAGCTTAATTGTTGTGTGAATAGGACCTAGTCAAGATAGATAGGTAAAAGTACTTTTCACACTAACACAATGCCTTATGCTAGTGTAGTTTGGAACCTTATATATGGCATAGTCTACACTAGACTAGACATTAACTAAGTAGAGGGAGTCTTTAGTTGTTACATGGCTAATCCTAGAATGGATCATTAGGTTGCAATGAAGATGGTCTTTAGGCATTTGTGGGGTAATTTTGAGTATTCTATTTGTTATCATGGTGATGTTTCAAAGGATCAACACTTAGTAGATATAGAAGGTTATGTGAATTCAGATTGGGTAGGAGATGTCAATTGTAGAAGGTCCACCAGTGGCTACGTGTTTGGTTTATTTGGCAATGTAGTTAGTTGGATGAGTAGGTGACAAGTTGTGGTCACTTTATACAAAACAAAGATAGAGTACATGGAAACTACTCATGCTTGTAAGGATTTAATTTCACTTTTGATATTGTGTTCAGATATTAGGCTATGTCAGAGTAGTTAGAGTTCCATCAGCTTGGCCAATAACCTAACCTTTCATGTGTAGATAAAGCATATTGGTGTATACTATCATTTTATTCATGTAATGATGGAAGGTGGGAGGGAATTTCTAGAGAAAGTTTATATTTTGGATGTTGTCGTGGATGCTTTGACAAAGTTAGTTAGCATAGAAAAGTTCAGGTGGTGTAGTAATTCTATGGGCCTCTCAACTCCTAGCAGATTATAGTTAATAGTGTTGGTATTCCCTTTGCTCTTGCAAGTTATTTTACAAGAGGGAGAATGTTAGGAAATGTGTCTCAACCTTGCATCCTATTCTTCAAATGCAAATTTTTGGGCTATAGAGGTCATTTCTAGCATGAAAATTTATTGAAGCATTCCTTAAATAACTAAATTAGGTTACAATTATGTGGATCTATCCAATATCTTCAATTTAAAAAATGACTCAACCTAGTACTTGGATCAAAAGTTATGGCATTTAAAGTTAGGCTTCACACATTAGGAATGTAAGAGCATTTATGGGACATAAGAGAGCTATAAAAATGAGTACACATATTGACAAAAAACATTCACAATTCTATGACATGTCATTGTGACTATCATAAAGCATCTTTGGAGGGTTGAATAAGAGAAATTGGAGTGCCCAAGTTGGGAGGATAAATATGACATGTTATTCTAATTTCTTATAGGAATTATCTTGGGATTTGGGTGTTAGAATTTGACTATAGGATTTGGGTGGCACTTTTGGGTGGTATTAGATCATGGTTTTTAGATTCCCCTTTAGTGGTTTTATGTACTGGTTTCTCCATTTATTGGGTGCTTAGGGTGGGCTTTGCACAATGTATTTTGTAGGTCTTGTTATGTTGCTAGTATTACTCTATATCTAAGTGTTAGTGTTGTCTTCTATGAAGGATCCTTACTTGGATTGTATTGTAACTAATATTGTTGTTGATCAATACATTGGTTCATATTTTAGACGTTCGGGATTGGTTTTCCCAACAGACACATTATGTTATGGTGAATGATTTTATCATGTTGCTTCTTTTATTAAAATTATTTAGATCATATTTTCTATTTATCTCTCTTCTTAGATTAGTGTAGGAAGCATTTTTTCACCTTATCTTCCTTTAAATTAGGCCAACAACAAAAGTTAGAACATAAAACACTACTTATACTAGAAATGATCTAGAAACAAAAAAAAATAACTAGCATCCATAATCATGGGATCTCTACAACCCCCATCAACCAAATCCCATCACTAAAACATCTTCTTCCCTCACCCTATTAAATGAATTAACTGCCCACCTCTTTGCAACAATAATAATTGACTTCAATTTCACATAACCCAAAGACACAAGGTCATCCAAGCATGTGAATTACATGTCATGTATGACTTCTGCCCTTTTTTTCCCTACATATTTACCTCTATTCAATTATGGGAAAGAACAAGCATGTATAACTTCCAAGGAACTCTGATGATGCGAAACGAATAGGTGATGAACCATGATGCACATGTCCTAGAAATATGCTGAGAGAGACTCCAAATCTAGAGACAAATTACAAATCTCCCCCCCCTAGTTGACAAATATTGTTCCACAAAAATTGGTGCCACACCACCCTACCTAATTTCCTCCTCTTCCTCTACTACCCTCTCTATTGGCTTGTTATTGGGAGCAAGGAGTAACATCTCCACCCAATACTCACCTTTGCAAATAGAATGTCTTGAATAAGATTTGCATGAAAGTTAGCCAAAATCATCCCTCTAGACTTGGACATTCTAGTATCCTGTAGATCTACCTCACCAATTATGCTTTTCACCATATTGAGAAGATTCTTTTTAGGGAAAAGATGATGATTTAAGATAGGTCCATGCCTCAGAGGATTGTATCCACACCCTACTTTCCTACACGCCATAAAACCAACACATAACAAGAATCAAATCCCAAATCACGACAACACACCAAAATATGGCAACCTAATGAGTAAGAAACTAGACTAGACTAGCCAATGAAACCCAAATTCTAGACATCTAAAAAGAAGGAAGAAGCCACTCCAAGTAAACTCCTCACACATACAATTATTCATTCCACTTCAAAATACAATGGCGAATTCATCCTGCCATAAGAAAATCATCTCAAATCTTAATCAACATGACAGCTAATAAATGTTCATTAAGATGAATACATGGCCAATTACTCAAGTAGGCTTGTCCTCTAAAAGGACTTCATTTAGCCCATTCCAATCATAAACCTTTTCATTTTTCAAAGTATAGAAGAGGGAGCTTAATGCTTAACAAGCAAGTCTACCACCTTATTCTACTCTTGAAAACAATGCATAAAAATATTTGGTTCAAATTTATGACATAACTAGATAGCTTCTTTGAGAAGGCTTTGAAGTTTCTAATTCAGACACCTCCCTTTCCAAATCCCATTAATAATGATTTGGGTGTCACCCCCAATAACTAGCTTTTTCCCACCTTCCAAGTGGACTAAACATAGGCCTTCAATGAAAACCTCCCACTCAACTTTATTATTTGTCCTTCTTCCCAAAAGCAAGGATCCTCCTTTGCTCTTGTCACCTTTTAAAGTGAAAAGAATAAAACCAACCCTTGCTTGACCTAGGTTTTCCCCCAGAAGCCCCATAAAAATTCAACTTCCACCAAACTTCTAGGGAATAAGTCTATCTAATCACTTATTCTTTCTTCTTCTTAAAAATTACCCCATTAAATACCCATCAAAGAGTTAAGAGAATGCAAGAAAATAAAAAGAAGACTATGTTGGACAACTCTAGTGGTTGGTACCAAATTGAACTTTGATGGTGCATCAAGGGGTAATCTTGGCTTACTAGGTGTAGGGTATTTAACATGAGATGGGGAGGGAGTTTTTTATAGGGGTCACATTTTCTCGTTTGTAAAACCAATAATGCTACTAAATTAAAGGCTCTCATTGTAGGTTTAAATATCATTTATAAGGTGGGCTACAATGATAATAATAAGATAGAAAGAAGAGTCACAAGTTATGATAAATGCAATAATAAAAGGACATAGACCTAATTATAATATGAGGGATTATTTAGAAGTGCACTATCATACACAAGAAAGTTTGCATTAGTGAGGTTTAGTCATTATTATCATGAACAAAATATGACAGCCGATCTATTAGCCAACAAGGGGATAAATTGCTCTATATTATATATGATAGAAAGTATTAATGTAAAGGATTATGAAGGATTATCTACTATTATTTAGAAGGATATCTTGGGGAATATTTAAGTGTTCTTTACTAAGGCTCTTTTCATTGGTAATAGTCCCAGATGGAGGTGGTATGCATCAATGTGCATTAATGATTTCTATTAGATGTCTTGTCCAACAGGTATGTGAGTGAATGTGAGGATAGTTTAAGGAGTGTGTTGTAATAAGGAGAAAGGTTTTAAATGCTGGTGGATGATGATTTTTTATTGGATGTATATAACAATTTGGAGTGCTGAAGTGGTTTTTTATGGAGAAGAATTGGGTGCACTTTCTTTAGATTTGCTTGGGGTTTTTCCTAATGATCAATTAGGGTGCTAGGCCCCTAAGGGCCCATTATAGAAAGGGCACATATTTGATTTTAGAATTGAAGAAGATATTTTATTGTCTGAATATGTAGGTTCTCAATCTTGTGAAAGCAGTGTTAGGAATAGATGTGGTGGAAGATAAAGGCATTATATGGTTGAGAGAATTCGTTTTAGTAGACTTCCACAATAAGTTGGAGGAAGTTGTTAGCAATGTAGATGTAAGACATTGAATTATAGAGATTTTGTTATTTAATTAAGGTAGTGAAGAGGGTTTGGTGGAATCAACCTTGGTGATGTCAAATTTTGGCATGTCCATTCCCTATGGTGGCTAAGGGTGAGGTATTTGTGGAAAATTTTAACACCCTTAGCACTTCCATAATTCAAAGCTTTATTTCTCTTTTGAAGTATGGGGTAAGAAGTTTGGGAAGAGATAGTGACTAGGTCTCTTCCCACTCAAATATCAACAAATGTGACTTAAATTTATCAAGGAAGAAGGCTCTTATTGAAGCAACTACACATTTATTTTTTAGAGGAAAGCCTAAAGGATTAATTGGCAACTTGGGTATTGACATCTTGGAATTGGCTTATCATGACTTGTATTGGATTGTACACACGAGGCCCTAGCAATTAGCCACCCTTCTCTGGTCATGATATGGATTTTGGAGCATATTAGACTTTATCAAGAATCCATGCTTGTCCTCAATCCCACTCTTCCTGGATCCATTAGGTGGCATTGGTTGGGGCATTATAACACATCTGTATAGGAAATGGCTACTCTAATAGATGCAAACATTATTGTAGACCCCTACTTAGAGTTTGAGGGGAGATGGATAGGAGATGGTATGGCTAGAGACTCTCGTAGAGGGGTGAGATGCTTGGTTGACATACATGGCTCTATAGAGGCTCATCCCATTACACAAGTGCTCTAGCAACTTGGGGAGGACATTCCAGAGGACTTGCCCCTCATGCTCCCATGCTATAAATCTACCTAGGAGTTGATTGAGGCTAGGAAAGGGGCACTCCCATGGACTCCTCTTACTCTAGGGACTCCTATTGCATAGTTGATATGAGGACAAGCACGTAGATAGACATAGAGGCAACTATGACCATGCTAGAGTCATCTAATTTTTGCTGCAGAGAGTGATCAAGACGACAAAGATGATAAGGGGTCCAATGATGACTACTATTTTGAGGGAGAGGAGGATTAGGATCTTGGGAAATGTGTCTCAACCTTTCATCACAATATTTCATATTTAACTATTTATAGAATTTATTTGTTATTTTGTCATCACATGGGAAAGAGGGTGTCCCACTTTGAGGTGGCACTTTTTGCCATGTGTCAGATAATTTGTAATGCGTGTAAGAATTTTTAAGAGAATCTAATGTCATTATGACATTGTAAGAGTCATGTTTACTTATGATGGATTCTATGATGCATGAAGAGCATGATTATACAAAGTTACATAGTAGACTTAAATCTTGACCAACTTTATGGTGCATGTTATGCAAAATCATAGGGGATATTTTAATGGGGCTAATGAAGCCAAAATCCAAGTTAGTTAGTTGGATATGACAAGATATTAAAGCATAAGAGATCCATCTATTATTAGAATGTTGACTCATGGGAGTTGGGTGTTAGAATTCCTCATGGGGATCTGGGCATCATTTTTGGGAGTGGTGTTTGTAGACACATGAAAATGCCTTGATCATGCAAGCATCTTTCCCACATATCTTTGCATCACTAACCCCCCTTTTCACCAAATTAATTAAATAAAATCAATTTATTTAATCAATTTATCCTAACCATTAATCTTAACCATTCATCTTAATCATTCACCTGTAATAAATTAAATTAATTTATTACTATACCTTAACCATTGTCCACAATTAATTAAATAAATATCCCAATATTTATTTAAATTAAATCTCCTAATCCCCTAACCTAGATTAATCAAATAAAACACACTTATTTGATTAATCCCCCTAGCCTATTACCTAAACCTAGCCTAATTAAATAAATAACATTTATTTAATTAGCTATCACACCCTACCTAGCCCCTAGACCCAAATTAATTAAGTAAACCCTTGCTTAATTAATCCAAACCACTAATTAACCCCTCTACTAATTTCCATCAACCATATTAATCAAGTTAATCACTTAATTAATTAAGCCTAAATCTCCATTATCCCATCTCCCCACACCCTTTGAATAAAAAGCATTTTTCTATTCAAAGGGAGTCACATGTGTCTCCACCTCACCTTTCCTCTTTCATGCAAGGAAATTTTTTATTCAAAGGGAGTCACGTGTGTCTCCACCTCACCTTTCCTCTTTCATGCAAGAGCATTTTTCAATATAAAATGCTCACACATGTCTTAGCCAAAAACATGCATGTGTCATTTCTCATCCCACTCACCCATAAACTCCATTTTTTATTACACTCTCTCCCATATGAATGAATTTTAATTCATTCATATGTCTTAATCTTCATTAATGCAAAGCCTTCCCAAGGTTAATTAAAAATTCAAAAATAATGAGAGACATCCATTATTGTTGATCAAATCTTGGTGCTTGATCTCACCATTTCATGTCCACCTTTAGATCTTAACTTTGAATCTCCACCATTGATCCAAAATCCTCCAAAATTTTATAAATTTAAGCCTTCTCCAAGTTTTTTTTAAGTCAAGTCATTTTGCATCCATATTATGCCAAAATTCCTAGCCAATTCTTAGCCCAATCCATTCCATTGCAAATCCTTTCATCCTATTTGTGTTGATCATTAGAGCAATCCACATCCATTTTTGTGTTGGGTGCACCATTTCCTCAACCTTATCAAGGAGAATGGAGGACTTGAATATTCAAGGTATAATGTTCTAGTTTATGCTTTCTTTTATGTTTGTTCATCTTTTAGTCTTCCTGCATCTTCATTTAGCATACCCGGTGGGACCCACATCCCTATATCTAACTTCATTTTGAAAGATTTTGTGAGTTTCTATCATGCAAGTCATATTAGAGCCTTCGACAACTTGTTTAGCGCCTTCGGTCCTCTGTTTAGCACCTCCATACCTTCTGTCAGTGCCTATGTTTTGACTGATGACTACTTTCTATTTTAACTATCTTTTGCAGATTGTTAGCACCTTAGGAACTCTAATCAACACCTTCAGTTCCTCATTCGGTGCCTCAGGTCTGCTTGTCGACTCTTAAGACTCACTGTTTAGCACCTCTGGTTCCCTATTCAGCGCTTGCATCACATGTAGTAGCACCTCTGGTCGCCAATTCAGCGCCTCCGTCCATGAATGAGAGTTTCATTTTAGCTTTGCATCATTTTAACACTTGGGTTTTCTCAGCTAACATTTGTAGTGATCTCCAACCTTTTGCTTGCAGATTTGAGGGGCACTAGGACCACTCTTAAATATGCTCTAATCTATTACATTTAGAAAAATCATTTGAGGTTGTTTTAATCTTGTAAACTATCAACATTAGGTCTCCTTTTGAGATTAAAACTACAATATGGTTTTGTTGTGTTAACCCTGCATGTTGTTGACCTTATTTGATCATTTTGGTGCAAGAATAATTCATTTTTTGTAGGTCTCTCTGGTCTGGGTTGTATCAGTGCCTCTGGACTTTGAATCAGCGCCTACGACCTCTATGGTAGTCTACAGGTATAACAAGCTTTTTTAGTATTTTAGCACATGTGTGTTATGTATTAGCACTTTAGAACAATATAGTAGTGCCTCTATTTTATGATTTAGCACCTTTATAGTTATTATTAGTGCTTAGGGTCTCTGTTTTAGTGCCTATGGTCTTTGTGTCAGCACCTACGTTCTATTCTTTAGTGCTTTAGTTGTTTCTGTCAGTGCCTGCATTCTCTATTTTAGTCTTGCAGTCTAACAAGTTTGAATTCAATTTTTTTGGGCATTAACATGCTCTTTTGTAGATATCTGGCATCTAACCAAGCATTTTAAATAAACTACTAACCCTTTTGTGTAGCACCATGGTCAAAGGCTCTATTTTCTCACTAAGCATAGTTGCACATTAATTAAAGTAGGGGGTTAAAGATTCTTTTACCGTGCTTGTGTTTGTATTTGGACGTATGCTCTCCCCTTGCACCTGAGGGTGATCTTGGGGATCAAAAGTCCTTGTACAAACTTCTTGTTATTTATATCCTGAAGGGGTCACTATTTTCATGTATGCTCTCCCCATGCACTTTGTACAATCTTAGGTGATCAAAAGTGAGTAGTGGTTTCTTCTTAGGAGGTCTGCTTGGGGATTTCATCACCCCAAGGGATAACCTCAACCACACATGCTGACGGGGTATATCAAAGGGGGGAGAAGGAAACTTGTACCCCAATCTAGTAATGTTGTCATTGGGACAACCTTGGGGCCCTAGGTGATTCCAGACACAAGGTGAAGTGGTGTTTTCTTAATCGCTTATGCCACATCCTTTCAACAGGCTAGTGTTCACAGTTTGTGCCCCACATACCTAGCGCATATTAGGAAATCTGTAGTAACTTATTCAAGCCTAGCTTAAGACCTTTTGACCATATGAGATTGTAATGCACCGGATACCAATTAGGCCTGGGAGTTACTCACCATACAAGCCACATTGACTTTATGTCTAAGTACAAATGCCCTCTAGAAACGGGTGTGCATGTCGTGTATGCTCTCCCCTTGTGCCATAAGAGTGATCCTGGGTGATCAAATGCTATTAGTTTTCTCCTCATGGGACTTGCACGTTACACCTAAATAAGGTAGCGAGGTGGGCTTATGGTCTCATACACTCTTACTTGAATAATTATAGGGATGTTCATGTGATTGGTGTGTTTTTATGTCAAGATCCATGAAAGCAAAATTAATCTTATGCATTGAAGTAACTCATCCATTGTGTTTTCTTTGTTTGCAAAGTCTCCTGCCAAAGAGTTGCTAGAGAAAAAAATTCCAATTTTCACACAAACCAAATAATTTTAGCACCTTAAGACAGACTGTCTGTGCCTCCATTTAGACTATCAACACCTCCATTCAGACTATCAACACTTATGACCTATGTGTCAGTACCTGTGTCTACCATTTCGACTCCTCTGGTCAGTTTGTCAGCACATGTGGTGCCTCTATTAGCGCCTCCATTTCCAGCATCCTACAAACACAAATTGACCAATATTTGACCTCCTAGCCATAATTTGACCATTTTTAGAACGTGGCAACCTTTGAGAACCACTCGAAAATCATCCACTTTTCACTTAAAGTAATCCATTGTCAAAATTTCATCATCACACATCTCCTATTTGACCTTAGGAAAATCTTGATTTATCAATTCCATCTTTGGACCTTCACCTTCACCATATCCCTTTTACCAAACTCTTCACAAACCTTCATCAAAATTCTCCTCAAATCAAAATCCTAACCCCATCAAATCCATACAAATCCAATCAAGATCATCCAAACCACAATCAAAATCATCCAAATCAAACCAAAAACCAATCAAATCAAAACCCAATCACTCTCCAAATCAAATTTGTGCTAAATCAAATCTAGATCTTATCCCTATTCGCTAATTTATAACAAGCTTAAGAACTTGTCTATCTTAAGTTTTTATAAATTAGCCCTATCAACCTTAGATAAATTAATGTAGGGGCTTAGACTACTCCTAAGTAGTGGACTCTAAGGATCTTGTTTTGCTTCATACATCTTGTCTACCCTAATTAGAATAATCCCCTATCCTCCATCTTGCTTAAGTGTCTTGTCTACCTTAAGTAAGAGGAGGTAAATCCTTTAGAATCTGCAAGATCTAGATTTCTCTAAGATCTCTTTTGATTTGATATCCCAATTATTCTTTTGAACACCATAAAAAATCATCTCAAGTATCTTTTGATCATCAATCTTGTCCAAAATCATTCCCACACCATCACAAATCATTCACTCATCCATTTGCCTATCTTGTTTGGTCCAAAATTTTGAAAACTAATTCCAAAGGTCACATCCTTAACCCACACCTTTCACAACTTAATCACTCCAACATCAACCCAAAATTCCCTTTTTATATGCCACAAACAAGGTTACAAGCTAGGAGGAAACAAGAAATGGAACCAAATAGGCCAATGGGATGCCCGACAATGATGAAAATAATCTCATCATTGATACCATTGGGGAACAATCACAACCATCGGATAACCATAATCAAGATATTGGCCAAGAACTCACGGACTTCACACAAGACCCGTGAGGCATGGGAATATTGGACAGTATATTAAGATCCAATTCCAATAGGTACATGGACTTCCTCCAAAATGGAGCCAACATGCCAAACATCCCCAACACCAATCTATCAAAACCATCATCATCAAACAACCCACTTAACACCTCAACATCAACATCAATTCCCATATCAATACCTACATCAACCATAACCACATCCATCCCACAAATCACCCTTAACATCACAAATAATACAATCTACATGAGTGCTTCAACTAGTGTACCCTAATTTGACGTAAATACCATCACTTTCATATATCAAATTCTCTCCCAACCACCAAACAATACATTCAACAAACTTAGAAACAACCCACAAACATCTACCTTCACATACGCACAACCTCCTATCTCACAACCACCCATATCATCTTCTACCCAAAACACTAAACGGACATTTCTCCAACAACTCCAACAACTCCAACTTCAACAACAACAACAAAACCAAAATCCCCAATAACAACAAATACCACAAAACATCCTTCAACAACTCATCACCTACCAATATCAAAACCAACAACAACAACTACTACTACCCAATTTCCTCCAACATCTCATCCATCAACAACAAACCAACATACCAAAGCCACCTACCATAGAATTATCACAAGTCGTCCAAAATTTGATACAAAGAGTAGATGACATCCAACAAGGGCACAAAAGGAAACAATATTCCTTTGAGGATATTTGTCGATATCCTTTTGATTTCTCCATCAACATGTCACCCTTTCCCAAAAACTTTGAAACACTCAAATTTGATAAATACAAAGGGAAAGGAGACCCTCGAGAACATCTAAGGAAGTTCTACATCACTTGCCTAGAAGTCTCTTTATGACGATACTTATCTCATGAGGCTTTTTCATCAGATCTTAGGAGGACAAGAAACTGAGTGGTTCACACATCTCAACCCCAGAGTTAAGACATTTCATGAACTCATAGAAAAATTCATCAATTACTTCTCTTACAACTTTGAACACAAAGTGTCAATGACGGATCTCTGCAATAAAAAATAAAGAAATGGGGAAACCTTCGCTTCCTTTTTGCAATGATGGAGAAGACTTGCAAGAAAACTCCCATGGCCCATCCCAGAAAAATAATTGGTCACTATGTTTGTGACAAACTTAATCCAAGAAATCAGCTTCCACCTCCAAATTCAATGTGCCTCCACATTTGAGGAAGTTATCGATAAAGGCACTACTATTGAGAGAGCTCTCATAGCTAAGGGGGCCATTAAACTCTATAGGGAAAATAATGATAAAAAAACCAACAAAAAAGTCAATAATAGCAACAACAACCATAGCAGCAACAACACCAATAACAATGACAACCAAACATATGAGAAACCCCACTGTTGGGGCAAAAACAAAAGCAATCTCAACAATGGTGTAACCGATGTTAAAAATATCCAAAATATACAAACACCTACACCATATAACCCACCCTCAAACAACAACAACAACGTCAACATTCCCAAAGGCCAACCAAGACAAAACAATACACCTAGAAGGAAATTCACACCTTTAGGAGAACCCATTGAAAATGTCTTGCAAAACCTTGTCAAAGTTGACTTGATCACGTTACCCGCCATCCACCCCTATGATGACAACCAATTCAAACCCTCATGGTTTAATGAGAATGCCTATTGTGAATATCTCCGCATAAAAGGGCATAAAACATCTGAATGTATGAAGTTAAAGAATTGTATACAAGATCTTATAGATTCTGACGACATCACAATCGATGAACCTCCCAAGAGATCGCCCAACAAAAACCTAGGAGCATACAAGGATCCACTTCTCGATCACAAGGGAAAAAGCCTCTAGCTCCAATCAAGCATACCATATCATTCCCCCTCCCTCTTCATTCAATTCTGTTGTGGGTTGTATAGAAGAGTGTCCTAACCGTGTGACCACCATCACCATATGAGCCAAAACTCCTGATTGTGCCATCACCACTTGCCGTGGCCACATATCCACAAGAGGAGTGCCAACCAAAGAACAAATTACCACCTTTGCACCCACAAACCTCCCACCCACCAACAAATACAATCTCCTTCAACATCTTGGGAAAACCCCACATAAATATTCATCCTTGAGTTGCTCTGAACATCACCCCTTCATAAAGAAGTCCTTGATAAAGCATTGATGGAAACCGGAGTCCCCAATGAGCTGAATGTAAATCAATTCCAAGCCATGGTAGGAAATCTCTCCTCACCACACTATCTAACATTTTCTGAACAAGACCTCTCCATCTCCAATTCATCACATAATGAGGCCTTACATATCAAAGTTCGCATCCATAAACACACCATTAAATGAGTCTTAATAGATGGTGTTTCTAGCCTAAACCTATGCACTTTAAAATTAATAAAACATTTGGGATATTCTGATGTGGTCATTGACTCGTGAAAGCATAACCATCAAAGGATATGATGACACGAAAGGACAATCCGAAGGAACCATTAAGCTCCCTATACAAGTTGGGCAATAGATTTTGGAGACAAAATTCCAAGTGCTAGATCTTGATCTTCCATACATCCTCCTCGGTCGCCCATGGATCCATGCTATGCAAGCCGTCCCATCCACCTTCCACCAATGTCTGAAATTTATACACAATGGGACTAAAGTCACCATATACGTTGATCCTCACCCCTTCCAATACTGGAGTTTCTTGGAAGGACATGATAAAACCTTTTGTCCCTACAACAATGCCATTGAACCATCCATCTCCTATAATAATCCAAAATCTTCCACTTCTTACATTGATCCATCCAACATTGCATCCACCTATAAAACCTCACCTACTCCTGAGATCAAGATCAAAGTTAGTGACATAGGATGTGGAGAGTACGACCTACATAGTGCATTTTGTGTAGGGCAACTTCCAACATCCCCTAAAGCATTTGGCAAGCCCAAATCTGAGGCAATATCTATGATTGTCATAAAATTCAAACCATCTCTAACCTTTGAGCACAAACATCTAATGGAGCAAGATATCCTTGAAGATATATCATCCTGGCTGTATAAAGATGATGAAGAAGAAGATAAAGCTCCTATCTTGCCTATTGAGAAATATGGAAAAAGGTCTCACCATTGTCAAACAAATGGGCTACAAAGGACAAGGTGGTTTAGGCCTTTGTGAGCAAGGAATTCTCAAGCCAATTCAAGCAACTAAAAATCCTTACCATCAAGGCTTAGGGTATGGAAAGCATGAGCTTGTCTCCACAGAACTGGAGTATATCTTAAGTGAGGTTGCTAAAGCCTTCCTTGTAATTGAGAATACTAACAAAGAGGATCATCAAGACTCTTTCAAAGACTTCTCTGAACTATTCGAGTCATCCATTTGCACTATATGTACCCTTTCAACCATGCCATCACCATTCGAGGGCCTTCCACTCATTTACCCCCAACTCATCAATTAGGACCAACAAGGACTTCTGATCCTGGATGTTGTTCAAAATGCAGAAGCCATTGTAGAATTGATGGGGGTTAGAGAACACATACCCCTAGGAGATTACAAAGCAGTCTATATCATAGAAATCAATACATCTACCTACTTCGGGGAGACCTCATCTTTTAGTTGCAAAAATATCAAAATAAAAAATACATCCCCTAGTGAAAACCGCTATGCAACACTTTCAAATCACAAAAAAGTAAAAATAAAGGACATATTTCCTAATGAAAACCTCCTTGAGGCTCCAGGAGATGAGAGAATGGACCTCCCTGAAGTTCTGACACTACATCAAGAACGATCACCCATATTAGTTGAAGAATCTCAAGAAATGAACCTGGGAACATAAGAGGCACCAAATATCACCTTTCGAGCAAACTCCCTCACTTCAACAGAACAAGTAACATTTTTGGCATTTTTCAAAGAGAGAAGCCATAATTTTGCATGGAAATATGCCAACATGTTGGTCTAGACCCAACACTAGTGGTACATCACTTCGCAGTGCATCCTGATGCAAAGCTAGTCAAGCAAAAACTCAGAAAAATGAATCCTCAAGTCACACTTCTTGTCAAATCTGAACTCAAAAAGCTCTTAGATGTTGGGTTTATTCGGCCCATTGACTATCCCAAATGTGTCTCAAAAATTGTATCAGTTGAAAAAGTTACTAGGGGCATCCATGTGTGCATAAACTTAAGGGACCTGGACAAAGCATGCCCCAAAGATGACTTTCCCCTACCAAACATTGACATCATAGTAGACTTGACAACTGGACATGAAATGTTGTCGCTCATGGATGAATTTTCAGGCTATAATTAGATAAGAATCGCTGAGGAAGATCAACACAAAATGACATTCATTTGTGCATGGGGCACTTACTGTTGGGTTGTCATGCCTTTCAGTCTTAAAAATGCAGGTGCAAAGGGCCATGACTGTCATATTCCATGATTTGTTTTAAAACACCATGGAAGATTATGTGGATGAACTATTAGGGAAATTAAGAACCAGAAAAGATCATTTAGATGTCCTAGCAAAGATATTTGACCAAATGGAATAATACAAGGCGCGTCTTAACCCAAAGAAATGCGTCTTCGGAGTTACCTCAGGCAAACTCCTTGGCTACATTGTGTCACGAAGAGGCATAGAAGCGGACCCAATAAAAGTAAAAGCTATAGTTGAAATGCCTCCACCAAAGAATCTCAAGCAGCTATGTATCCTCCAAGGAAAACTCTAATCTATTAGATGCTTCATAGCATAGCTAGCTAATAAATTCCACCCATTCTAGCATCTCCTTTGAAAAGATGTGGCATTCATATAGGATTCAAATTGCCAAAAGGCCTTCAAATAGCTGAAAGAATACCTTGCTACACTGTCAGTCCTCATGCTGCCCCAACCAGGACAACCCCTGTTACTATGCATTTCAACAACAAAAATAATAATAGGGGCATTATTAGCACAATATGATGATGATGGGAAAGAAAGAGCCATCTACTACATCATCCGTACATTAGTTGGATACGAGCTTAACTACACATCCATTGAAAGAGAATGTCTTGTAGTCATATCTACCTCTTAGAAATTACGACACTACATGCTCAATCACAAAAAAAGCTCGTCGCAGAGATAGATCCACTAAAGTACCTATTATCTCGAGTAACTCTCACAGGACGCATGGCTAAATGGGTAATGATTCTCAACGAGTTTGATATTGAATATACATAAAGAAATGATATCAAAGGACATCTCATAGCTGACCAGCTAAAAGACACACTTGTTCCAACTGAACATCCACTACTTTCAGAATTTCTAGATGAGTCCATTTTTACAGTAGCACCCATGTCAGAATGGAAAATGCATTTTGATAGGTCATACACACATCATGGATCGGGGGCAGGGATCATGTTTGTCACCCCACAAAGAGACTGCATCCCTAAGTCATAAAATAACATTTCCCTGCACCAACAATGTAGCAGAATATGAAGCGCTCATCACAAGACTCTGCATGGCAATTCAGTGGAAAATAGAGAAGCTAATGGTCTATGGTGACTCTCAATTGGTCATAAAATAAGTGAATAACAAATGCAAGACAAAGAACGACAAGCTCCTGCCTTATAAAAGGATGGTAGATGATTTTAAGGATTTTTTTTTTGAAATTCGGTTTGAGCAAGTCTTGAGACTTAATAACAAAGCAATAGATGCAATGGACACCATAGGTTCTCTTGTAGTTATGCAGAAAAATAGTCAGCGGTGCGAGTTCCTCATTGAAGAATTACACATGCTAACCTATGATATCCTGCAATTAGAACTAGTCTGCGACATCGTTGGTCCCTTATCCCCCTGGTACCAAGACATTTACCACTATCTCCATGATAACATCATTCCACCTGACCTATCATCTGCCCAATACCGCACATTCATTTGCCGAACTTCCCGCTTCACCCTTATCGGCGATACCCTATATCGAAAGAGTCTTGATGGTACCCTTTTGAGGTGTGTTGTGCCAAATTCATTTTTTTGCTTCATTAAGACATTTTGTGAGAATATGGAAAATTTGTCGTCAAAAAAGTCAAAAAGTCAAATTTTCTAAAAATAGAAAGTTTCTATAAATAGACATCAATTTTAGGTTTTCTGGGTTTCTTAAATATGGATGCTAGCAAAATTTTCTAAAAATAGAAAGTTTCTAAAAATAGAATCTCTGATTCAGGAGTCCTGTTTGATCCTGATTGGCTAATATTGCTTCATGATCAAGGTGGTCAAGACATAAACTGCAAAAGGTCAACTTTTCTCTGCTGGGTCAATTCTGCTGTTTTAGAAGGTGAAGCACAAACTCCAAGGCCATTAAGTTCATCTGCTAGGGGTCAGATTCAAGATTTCAGCGCTGTTCAGAGGATGAAGAACTGTGGAGCGACCAACGACCGATGAAGAACGAAGAACGAAGCATGATGAATCTAAAAAATAAAGAAAAGTTAAAAATCATCAAATTTTCTAACTTTGAGTTTCCCATGTGCCCCAGGAGACTAGGGGTGCCCAGTTTGTCCAAAGATAGTTTTTTTGCGTTTTCTTGGAAAACGTTAAAAATGACCTCGTCAGCCCGCTTTCAGGTGGTTAAAATTAGTCAAATTCAGTCAACAGGACCGAAAAGCCTAGGATTCATCTCAGATATGCTCAGGCTATCCAGTCCACCCTTCATTTAGTGATAGTTGTCCAGCAGATCATGGGAATCGATGACAGAGAACAGCTGCCGGCACACGAAACGAGGAAACTGCAGAAGAAGTTAAAAATTATCAAAAAATTTCTAAGGCATGAAATCCCAGGTGCCCCTAGAGGCTAGGGGCACCCAGTCTTCCCAGAGTTAGATTATTTTTCATCTTTTCCCAGCAAATTGCAAATCTTCCTCCGTCAGCCCGGTTAGATTCACATAAAATCAGTCTGATCTAGTTTCTAAGGTAGGTAGGAGGTGTAATCAATTCAGTTTTCATCAGGATTGCCTAATTGCTTGACCATCAATCTTAGTTTTTGCTCCGGTAAGCGAGATTCAACATTCAAACAGGGGCCCACAGTCATCGGAACGTGCACAAAAAATGAAAAGTGAGCAAAATTGAAAATCTTAGAAAATTGGCTTAGGCATGAGATCCTAGGTGCCCCTGTCCAGTCTGGGTGCCTGAGTTTTCAGTGTTAGAAAAATTCTTGTCCTGACAATGCCTCCTTCAGCCATTTCCTGATCTTCATTCGACAACGGTTTCAAGAAATCAAAATTGTAGTCAAACATCATCAGATCGTCAATTAGAGGCTGGGGATCAAATAAGAATTGATAAAACTTCAAGATGCTAACATCAGTCAATTTTTTCAGTCAACAGTGACAATTTGCCATCTTGTTGAAGTCACAGGTAGGCCACGCCAGAGTTAGAAAGAGTGCAAAAAGTTTCAAAACGAAGGAAAATTGGCTAACACTTTTTGTAACTTCGCGTGTTTGACGACATCATCAAAGTAGCATCTTTTTCATCATCCTCACATGTGAGCCTTAGGCAACTATAAAATAGGAATTCATCCTATGTGAGCATATCAACTTGGATTTTTGCTCAATATGTTGCTATATTTGTGGATAAGCTTCAAGATTTGTGCTTTCACAAAGAAAGTTGCTTTTTGCCCTATAAAAAAATAATCTTTGGCCTCCTTTATTCATTATTTTTGCAGGTTGCATCTAGAGGAAGGAAAACATCATTTTCTTCTCATGAATATTTGAGAACCCAAATGGAGTGCTTTTTCAATGTTCTTCGTGGTTTCGGGATTGGGAAGCACAGAGGCACGCTTTTTCAAGATCCATTTTTCTAGGGCATCATTTTCTAGAAATAGAGCCAGAGCTTTTTCAGTTTTCACCGAAATGGGTTCATCTGGAATCATGTCCTCTTGAAGATTGAAAAATTTTAGTTTTCCCAAAATCTAATTTTTTTGCCACTTTTTCAGGAAACCCTCTTCTTTTTCAGAATCTGATGACCTAGGTTGCTCCAGAACAAGATTGTCTATAAAACCCACATGCTAGCTTTTTCTCTCAAAATCTACTTTTTAAAAATTAGTGAATGATGTCACCAACGGAGCAACGATGTAGATAAGGATGGAACTCAAAAAGCGATAGTTAGCTCAATGCTTTTCCAAGTTAAAGTTGTCATTTTCATTCAAGCTTATCCATCCTTTAAATAGGAAAATCACTTTGTAATAGTTGGAGATTTCTCCGCTTTAAATCAAATTATTTTAAAGCAGGCGTTAGTTAGAATTGTTTGTCTAGAATAGAAATAAAGCTTGCAAGTTGGCAAGTTAGTTAGCTAGGATCAAGGAGATTTTAGGGTTCCCTACTCCTTAGATTTGTGTATAAATAAGGGCAGCCTTGCCCATTGTTTAGTAACTGTAATTGTGATAGTAAAATTTGTTGAGCCTATTCTTGCATGCGAATTGTTATTCAAGTGCTTGTTCACCTTGTGTCATTTGTAATCCAATATTTGATCACATATTGCATGCCTGTCCTTGCTGCAATACTATTGTCCTAGAGTTGTAACAGCTTCTTGATATTGAGAAAGGAAATCTCACGCCTTCCATTGCTCTGATTCTCTATCTCATGTTCATTTAGTTTATCATTATATGTGTTGCTTGCATATTCTTACTTTCATTTTACATCCTAAAAGTACAATGAGTCTTCAAGTGCAATCTGGAATAAGTTTATTTGAACTTTTGTGTTAACAAATCATTCCTTATTTACTTTTGATTCCTAAGCTTAGAATTTACTTGGGTTGTCAAAAGTGTCATTTAGTTTAGGCCTAGCTATAGTTAGAAGTTAAGAGAAAAACCTCTGCTATAGTGATAGAGTTTTATAACCTTGTGCTCATAGCTGAGAATAAAAAGATAGGCAATTTAGTTTATTTATCTTTAAATAAATCATCAGCAAAGAGGGAGCTTCCCCTCCTAATTCGAAGAGCAGTTTATCTGTGCATAGCTGTCCATTTCAAACTCGCATTCCTGAGGTGCAAATTGAAATGCCAACAATTTTTTGGCACCCACCGTGGGGCACGAGGCATAAAACTTCAAGCAAGCTTAAACTTATGTCACGGGAATGACCATTTGGTCTCCTATTGCTCCTGTTCAACAACCAAAACTTACACCACCTACTATTCAACTAAATCTTGTACGTATGGAAGGAGAGCAAACCAACATCATTAGTAGCCTAAGGAGTTTCATATTTGCGTAAAAGGAAAGTCCTGCTCAGTGGAGAAATACGGCTACTATTCTTTACAAAGAAGAATGTAGAGCAGATCTTGCATCGGGAAGACCAGTATTACTACCTCCTGCATGGGAATAGATAATCCTGGCTTACAGGGTTTATACAAGAAGGGGGAAAGATGGTACTACATATCTATTCTTCCAAGATCTTCATCCTACAGAAGTTGGAGAAGCATCCAACGCAATTCTTGGAGTCCAACAATTTTTTATGACTCTACTGGGGACGACATAAGACCTTTGTCTTATCCATTACAAATTCAAGAAGGTCTAGAGTTCACCTAATTTTTTAGTTTCAAAGAAGGCTTCCTATGGAGGATCAAGGAGGCAATCACACCAATAATCACTCACCTTGGCCATGGGCAGATCAAATCGGTCTGTTGGCACTAGCAGAAAATCATGAGCTTCCTGAAGGATCTGTAGACACTTAAAAATGTCATGGGCCTGCGAACGACATTTTCACACATAATTCATCTCAACTTCACATTTCGCTATTAATTAAATAATTTTAATTATTTAATTAATTCATTTCCCCTCTTACGCTTGTAATTAAATAAATTTTATTTATTTAATTATTTAAGCAATTTCTTCTAATTTCCTCTATAATTAAATAATTTTATTATTATTTAATTATTCATTATCCCTACTCTCATATTCTCTCTTTAATTTAAATAAATGCATATTTATTTAAATTATGAGCCTTACCTTGATTAAATAAGCCCATAGTTATTTAAAATCTCTCTACTTTACCCTTTCCTCTAAAAACATTAAATAAATGCATACAATTTATTTAATTTTAAATCACTTCCCACCTCACCATTTGTTCTAATTTAAAATTGTCTTTTGTCCTCTTGTGCCTGGAAACCCTAAATCATTCTCAGCCCTTGATCTTAGCTCCAAGTTAACTCTTCATATCAACCCTCCATTCACATTTCCTCTTCTATAAATCATTCTTACCCTCTCATTTTCATCTCACCACTTGCAAAATTGACTTGTGCCATTGTCAACTCTTGAGCTCTCCATCATATTTGCAGACCTGGAAGTCTGAGTGCATTAGATTAGCTAACTTAGATAGAAACAATGGAGGATTTGCACGATTAACCTAGGGTTTCTTGCTTCCATGCTTAGTTTGTTTGATTCTAGGTTGATTTAGGGCTCCATTGAATGGTTAGGGTTTGAAATTCTTGTTGCAGGGATTTTGCCATATTTTTACCTGACTACAACTAATGAACTTGATGTGAACGACTGTACATTCTGCATATTTTGTGTTTTTAAATTTGCAGGTCTGTGCGATGCATAAGCTAGTCAGTGTGACACTTGCACTACTTCATGCGATGCTTGAGCCGTATGGCACGATGCTTCTGTGGAGTCTGCAATGCACCGAAAGGATTCTGCGATGCCATGTGACTATGTTTAGGGACAAACTTTGTTATTCTATTTTTATGAGCCTAACCAAGTTGTTTTTGCAGGATTCCAACCTGTTTCTGATGCTTTGTGTGTTGTATTAACTCTTTGGTTCATATTGGTTAACTTATTGAGATTTTTTTAGGGCATTAGGGTTTGATATTTCAAGGGTTTCTATCTAGGGGTTATTGCTAACTTGTTTAAACATTTGGGTATATCATGTTAATGTTTGAAATCTTATCATCTTTCTAGCATTCAGGAAGCAACCTTACAACCTTAGGGTTCAAAATTTGTCAATGGAACACATTTTTATTCATTGTTAGGGTTTTTATGTGAAAATTTGTTTTTGCAGGATACAGTGTGACGCTTACGAAGGTCAATGCGATGCTTCTGTTGCAATGCTTGCATGTCTCTGTGTGATGCAGTTGTCTCTCTGTGCGACACCATCACCATTTTGTGCAATGCCTCTATTACACCGCCTACGTGACTCTGTGTGATGCTTGTGAGCCTTACTACACCGCATGCGACTGGTAAAACAACATAAAATTTTAAGTTGCTTTCATTCAGGTTTCTTTTGTTTTTCACAGTAGGTTTAGGGTTTATTCTTTGCTACTGATCTCTGGTCTACAACTTGTGGCATTAGAAGGAACTTTAATTCAAATCACTAACTGGTTTTGCAGGGTTTTATTTTATTTTATGCATGTGTGTGGTTGACTTAGGAATATTTTGATTTGGGTTTAAAATACAACTACAACCTGTTTGCAACCTGCATATTTCACTCATTTGGATTAAACTAAACCATACTCATTTGGGAATAAAAGGAACAACAACCTTGCATATCTTCACTCATTGGTTAAAAAGAACAACAATCTTGCATCTTTCACGCATTTGGTTAAAAAGAACAACAATTCTACATATTACACTCATTTGGTTTAAAAAAGAACTTGCATTTTCACTCATCTAAAAAAGATAAAAACAAATTGCATTTTGTTTACCATGTTTTGTGATTTTTGTTTGTGAAGTGGAGAAGCGTATGCTCTTCCCTCGCACCAATTGGTTGGTCTTGGGAATCAAAATCCCTCTACCCCACTTGCATAAAATCATGTCACACTTAAAAAAAAAGACTAAAAAATGAACCCCTACGAGTGTGAGCAAGTACATGCGTATGCTCTCTCCTTGCATCTTACTATGAGCCTGGAGATCAAAAACATGTACTTGTCTTGCTTTTGTGTAAACCTTTAGAGTGGGCCTACTCTTGAGACACATCCACAAGGAGAACTCATTTGCAACCCCAAGCGATACTTTCATCCAGTTCGCTGTACAAATTAGGATAAGGCGAAAGCCAAGTCCAAACCAGTATCAACACTTACCGTACAAGTCTAGCTCGAAAGGAGGCATACCTTTGTGTATATGAGACTCCTAGTAGGGTTAGTTAAAGCTTTACGTAGCTTGTTGGATGCTCGTAATGTGCCAGTCCCCTAGATACTTACTACGAACTTTTTGTGCTAGTGGCCAAAATCCCTCTATTTGCTGGCACAAGAGGTCAGACCTCTGAAGTCGTCCCACACTCTTGCAGTTCCAAGTAGAGATAAAAAATTCCTTGAGATCTCTGAGTCTTTAGGAATTCAAAGTTTTGTGTGCTTGAGAAGTGAGTGTCGTGTAAGGGGGAGCCAATGCCACCAAACTTCTAGGCTATCTACTTTGAACACGTGCGGCTCAGAGTTATCCGTAGTGGGAATCCAACAAATATTGTCTTTGCTAGCCTGGGATTGTGCATGTTTACAAGTGTTTTCAAACTTGTCAAGAGTCACGAAAAACAACCAATTTGATTTCCAAGTGTTTTCTATGATTGATGTGTGTGCTTGCTTTGTCATCACCCTAAACATTCTTGTCCACACGTTCATTCCATGTCATCATATCACCATCACATCCTTATCATACCCTCATCATCCAATCACTTTCATCCTAATCACCCTTCTTAGCCACTTCATATCCTAATCATATCCAAGTCATCATAATTCAAACCCCAATCATTCCAAATCACCTTCTTCCTAATCAAACCCTAACCATCCTAATCAATCTAATTCATACAATAGTGTCATTCCTAATCATATCCTTGTCATTCTACATTATCCAATCAACATCCTTCTAGTCGTCACACATCATCCGATCATATCCAATCCAAGTCACCCTAATCATTCCTAATCACATTCTAATCATATATTCATCATTCCACCTCATCCCAATCATATCCTATTCATCATTCCTAACCATTCCACCTCATCCTAATCATATCCTCTTCGTCATTTCTAATCATTCCACCTTATCCTAATCTTATCCTATTCATCATTCCTAATCATTACACCTCATCCTAATAATATCCTAATCATATCTTAATCATCATTCCTAATCATTACATATCATCATCCTCATTCGATCAACATCATCCTAATCATTCTCCTAATCATATCCAAGTCATCCTTATCAAACTCTAATCACCTCTTTCATCTAATCACCATCATCTTAATCATCCTAGTCACTACACCTACTCATCTTCATTCATAACCCATTCAATTTCTCCCTAATCCATCCAAGTCATCTAATCTCATCACTACACATCATCATCTTCATTCTAATCCAATCAATCACATCCTAATCATATCCTAACCCTTCATTCCAATCCAATCAAATTCATCCTAATCATTCCCAATCACAACACACCACAACTGTAGGGAAAACCTTGAGCATCTACTCTCCCTATCGAATCTGATTATAACCATGTCAAAACATTATAGACTTGCTGATTCTATTCACCCACTACATATTCAATTTCATTCCACTACATATTCAATTTCATTCCACTAGGAGCAAGTTGTGTTGAACATTAATTCAGCCCTTGACATCTATAGAGGTTCCCAAAAATAGTCTTCCTAAAGTTGAAACACAGGGAGAAACTGTCAAAGTTTGACTGTATCACAAATACAAATTTGGACCAAGAGACCTTGACATATTTTTCAAGTCAATCACAACTTGGGCTTAATACTCCAATGCTAGTTTAAGTCCATCATTACAAGTGAATTCTGAAACCCATGGATTCACTTTAATCAATCATTTCTTCCACTTGGGCTTAATACTCCAAGGCTAGTTTAAGTCCATCCTTACAAGTGAATTCTGAAACTCATGGGTTCACTTTAATCAATCATTTCTTCCACACCTCAAAGTCTTGAAAAATTTAATTTATACTTTGACAAGGTCATTAGTAGACGAGAGTACCCTCTTGGAGCTAGAATTTTCAAAGACTAATATCCATTAGCCTCTATCATAGTCTGGGCCTCATCACCTCGCATCGACATCCCCATAGCATCCCAAAATTCACAAGTCTTGTATGGTAAGGACACAATTGCAAAAAGAAGAGAAAGGGAGTAGATCCTCCTAGTCATCCCTCATACACACAACATCCTATACATTGTCACCAACACATTCATCCTTGTCATGTCATCCTAATCACAACCTTAACTATACCCTAACCATCCCTAATCACCCATCTAATCATCCAATCAATCTCATACTCTATCACATTCCTAGTCATTTCACCTTATCATCACCCTAATCCTAGTCAAGAACTTGTCAACATGCTCCTAATCCTTAGTGATCCTATGTCCAAACCAAGACCTAAGTTTGTACTCCAAGGAGCCCCTCCTCCTAAGCCCAAGTTCATACTTTGAGGAGGATATCTCTTTGATTATGTAATGTCCCCTTTAAGAAGATCCTTATTTTCCACCTTGCACATGAGAATTACTTCTTAAAGGAAACATTAGTAATAGATAAGATCAATAAATCATATTAAAATAATCAAATAAATAAATTATTTAATTATTCAATCTTAAGTGGATTCATACTTAGGGTTGTTTATTATATGTTAATTTTATTTATTTTCAAACCCTAGTGGAGATGGGGTACTATCTCTTGTTAGGTTGCATGAATCATCCTCTACAGGTAGTGCCTTTGTATGATGTAACACATGCCCATTCCACCTTAGGTCTTACTAAGTGCCTTTGTATGATGTAACATATGCCCATTCCACCGCAGGTCTTACTTATTACCCTTGTATGATGTAGCATAGTCCATTCCACCGTAGGTCTTATCCATTGCCTAAGTATGATGTAACATGGTCCATTCCACCGCCGGTCTTATCTACCTTTCGATGTATTAATGCTACTTCTTCCTAACAAGTCTACCTCCAATCTCTCAATGTGTTCTATGATCTTATATCATGGGTTTGTTTCTAAGGACCTTGCCTTCATTATATAAATCAAGTATGATTACTCTTTATTGGGGCTTAATCCTAATGATGATGGATTCTCTAAGCATTTATAATCATGTTATTCATAGATGTTTAAGCTATCTATATCATGTTAGTTATTCGCTCCACCTTGACTATAACATGCTATCATATCATCTATACATATTTATATTTATAATTATAATAATATTTAATCACTAATATTGATATTTGTTAATAATATATTATTTATAATATTGCTTTCTTATATTACTCAATTTATTACTTAAATCTATATTTTAATATCATTCATATTATAATCCCTTTAATTAATATCATTCCGTATAAAAAAATAATGAAATAACTTATAGCTATTAATTTATTTATTTCTTTGGGAATATAGGTGTAGCATACTTATCTTATTTTCCCCAGCAATTAATCATGTTTGTAATTCAAACTCATAAATTATTAATTTTATATCTGCTTGCTTCATTGTATTTTGTTGTCTTTCATTGCTTCCTCCACTCTCTACCTTTATATTTTCTTAAATGGTCAATGACTACCTTTTCACAAAGGTCATGTCTTTTTATAAATATATTAGTTGCTGCTGCCTTGACGGATTGTCTTAAAGGCAATCTAATATATTATATAATGTATGATTTACATTCATTTATATAAATATGTTTATTATATTATAATCATAATAATAATAATTAATATTAATATTATTATTAATATTAATTTTAACATTTATATTAATTTTAACATTTATATTTATTATTATATATTATTATATAATAATAATAATATGCTATTTTAATATTAATATTAATATTTGTATTGGTTATTTATAAATATAATATATCAGTTAATATTTAAAATATTTATAGATACTACCATATAATATTATATATTTATAATATTATATATATTTATTAATGGCCTATGGCCAGGATATTTAACATGACATTTTAAATCTTTAATTTAAACAATGCCTTAATATGGGGACATGACAGATTACGAGGATGAGACAAGTCCAAAACCTAATTTATCCATACATCAAGTCAACACCACATCTATACACCAACAAGCACATGTGAGACCAAGTCCACCTTGGCAACAAAATAAAGTGCCTTTGAATCCTAATGCCACCTTTGACAAGGGAGACATCAACCTAGTCCATGCAAGCCATTCACTATCATTACCATCCTCCAATCCCCCATTAACCCATGCCCTAAGTTTAAACATTACAAAAGTAAACATGTGGAATCATCCAAATCTACCACTTCATCCAATCCTTTTAACTTTTCATCCAATCAAAATCCAAACCATAAGCCAACACCTTTCATCCCTCTTATCCCTCCACCATGGGAACTTTTTGCTCCACCTAATGCTAATCACAAGTCCACATCATCTACCCTCATCGTCCATCCACTATATTGTCCTTCTGCACATGCACTTGCAAAGGATGTGATCCATTGGCTACTAGCTAGGAATAAACCATCGCCATGTTATTCCAACACATATGCTTGAGCGTACCAAAGAGTCCTCAAATACCATGTCCATCCCTTCAACCCCATCATGTGGTCCACAAACCATCAAGCCTCTACAAGAGTTAGCCAATTCCATTTCCACCTCCATTAGAGGAATTCAAGAGCATTATCCAAAGTAGGTAGAAACATTAGTCCCTAATTCTAATCAATGTCAAACCCCTTCCATTCCACCCATCCATAACACACTTAATCCTTTCCATGATCAAGCTCCCATATATGATCAAGATCCCCTCTATGATCAAGAAGACCATGATGATCCTCTTAGTCAACTTTATGCATTCCATGGTCAAGAGCTTATCACCCCATCCATACATCCTCCACCTATCCCTAATGCACAAACTTCCACTTGTCACGATGAGACACTTGGCTCCCAAGTATACATAGAAGATCAAATGAATAACTTGGATCCTAATGATCAAAATCAAGATCCTAGTGATCCCTCTTCATCCACCATTGATCCCATTTCAAGTCTACCATCATATCCCCTTGGCCTATCCACCTTCATCCATGAATGTTCCTCCTTAGGACAACAACAACCTTTGTCCACCACTTCCTCTTCTCCATCAAATAAGGAACTCGTGTCTAGTTCCCAAACTACACCTAGTCTCATAGTCAATCGCATACTCCAAACACATGAATTATCATGGCAAAGGCTTAGGCCTTCATGAACAATGAATTTTGGAGCCCATCCATGTCAATGTCTCCCCATGCTCATATGGCCTTGGATATACACCCCAAGGTCAATAATCAAAAGATGTTGGTACTTCCTCCACACTTCCTACATCTACCACTTCCCGTCACAAGTCCTATCATATTCCAAAGACATATGTCACCATTCCACCTCCATCATCCTACAAATGTCAAAAGCATGTGACCATACACCTTCCACCATCCACTTTACCTCCACTACTTCCAATTCCTAACATCCCTCCATCTAATTTTCCACCATTGCTACCAACACCTAACATTCCTATCATCCATAAATACCCTTACATTCCTAATCATGACCAACAAATGCACACATTGTCTAAACATAAAAGCTTCCACCAACCTCGCTTTCACCATGTCTAAGGGATTCAAAAATAAACATCTAGATTCCTCTACATATAAAGCCAAAAATCCTAAGGGTCCTAATGCCTTAGGGTATAAATGCAAAGAATCAAAGCAAGGTACACTCAAAAATCCATCCAAGCCCATACCTCCAAAAGACAAGGTCAAAACTAAAATGGTTTAGGTACCTAAGAAAAAAGCAATTAAGTCAAATGAGGTATCCACATCACACAAATCTTAACCATCCTCTTCCATCCAAAAATCCCATTCCATTCCAAAGTTTTAAATTCCTTCATCCCACACGAAAAGAAAAAATTGTAAAAATCTTAAGTCTATGTGGGTACCTAAATGCCTAAATCACCCATCTCCTAAGCAAACATCGCCATTGCTTCCTACACCACCTTCCAATCACAAACTT
Source organism: Cunninghamia lanceolata (assembly GCA_027924645.1). NCBI lineage: Eukaryota > Viridiplantae > Streptophyta > Pinopsida > Cupressales > Cupressaceae > Cunninghamia > Cunninghamia lanceolata. The sequence continues at coordinate 10,113,909 of BSBN01000065.1, forward strand.
CAATGTTTATCACAGTGTGTGCAGCCGTTTGTCATGATTCCTTTCCATACCTCCCACACCCCATTATTCAACCACTATCCTACATATTTCACCCATCACCTCCCTATGGTCCATGCTTTTGTATAAACCTTCCATCCATCCACATCATAAGTCCTACATAATCCACATCATAATCCACTATTGTTCCCTCCATAATCCACCATCTACCTAATCCATCTCACTTTCATGCAATCTCCCATACCAACATCTATGAGTATAATGACTTGACATGGTCCATGTGACATCCATCTCTAATGAGACACTATCACCTTTCATGGCACTAGACACTTGAGTCCCTCCTTTCCATATCCACCTATCCCATTCAAAAGTTTAAAAAAATCAAAAAATTAGAAAAAATAAAAAAAGCACAAAAATTGTCCAATAGTGAAAACCACTTCAGTGGCGCTATTGGACAACAAAAAATAGTAAAGAGAAATAATCCATCCAAAAGTGAAAACCACTTCAGTGGCACTTTGGATAAGTACCATGGTGAAAACCTAGCAAACAGGCGCCATGTGTAGTTAATCTATGTTCCATTGTCTACCGTCACTCAGTTCTGCCTTCCATATTCCACAATAAACCCTGCCCATTCCTTATCATACTCCACCTCCCAAATCCACCATGAATCACACTGTTCCTCCCATGGCTTGGAAATAAATTAACATTTAGTGTCTTTACATTCCCCCACCTCGCCTTTGCCCTAACGTTTTCATACACTTGACTAGGGGCAATTCCTGATCCTGGAATCAATATTGGAGGACACCTATTTCAAGAAAATCCAAAAACATTCAAATATTCCTCAAAAAAATCCAAAAACATTCAAATATTCCTAAAAAAAATCCAAAAAGATTCAAATATTCCTCAAAAATCCAAAAATATCCAAATATTCCCAAGAATCCAAAAAACATTACAAAATGATAAAACCACAAAAAATCAAATAGTCAACCAAAAAAATCCCAAGCAATAAACAATGTTAAACCAAAAAACCAAACTACAACACCTCTGAGATTTCACATAGGCAAGGCCATCTTCGATGCATCCTCGAGGCACTCCCCCTAGGTTTTAGGTCACGTCACCCCCATGACCGAACTACGATGCCTCTGAGCTTTCGCGTAGGCAAGGCCATCTTCGATGCGCCCTTGAGGCACTCCTCCTAGGTTTTAGGTCATGTCACTCCCCATGACTGAACTACATCACCTCTGAGCTTTCACGTAGGCAAGGCCATCTTCGATGCACCCCCGAGGCATTCCCCTTAAGTCCTAAGTAAAACCAAGTCCACCCTTGTCAAACTTCATTGCCTCTGCACTTTCATGTAGGCAAGGCCATCATTGATGCACCCTCGAGACACTAGGTCAGCCCCTTAGGGCCTGTCGAGCCAAACTACCATAGTAAGCTGTCCTTTAACGAAATGGAAACTTGAAGTAGCCAAAATAATCAATTTTTTACAAGACGACACACATCCAAACAATCAAACAAGACGGTTTCACAACATCGCCAAAATAGGATCATTCATCGTTCCCATGGTGACAATCAACATCACTATGACCAACCAACAAACCCCAATCACATGTCTAACATCAAGAATGGGACATGGTCGAAACCAGGCTTCACGCCTTAGATGACATGTCTCATCCTTTGGACACTATCAATCATCAATCAACCATTTCCCAACATGCAACATTCTTGAAACTAGACCACATGTCTTATACGAGATGTCCTGATCTTATCATTTGCCTTATAAAGGTGGTCGCATTGTCGAAACCAGACTAGGCATCTTATATGACATGCCTCCTGTCCTAAAACCAAGCCTTATCCAACCAATCACAATCCATTAGACAAACAAATATACACTCAGCAAAGTGACCTAATGGTTGTTGACTCTGTCTTATCTTTCATTTGGATTATTTTTCTTCGGTCTCGTTCTTATGCTTCTCAAGGCAGTCCCAATGTGATGAAGAGAAGCAAGGATAGAGCGAGATCTCTTTTTTTATTGTTGTTTGTAGTTTGTCTTGGCAAGACAACTAGGCCAACTAAGGTCCTTGTGTGTGACTGGGATACTACTGGGTGTGGATCAAAACATCCTATGCATTGGAATGGCTAGATATTTCCATGTATCAGGACTTATACACCTAGAGTTTTCCTCATCACATGATCCGACAAGGTGCCTTAGTGACTTAGTTTGACCTTGACAATCCTTGTCTATTTTGTGTTTGTCTCACAAGGGACCACACTTTGCGCCTTGGCCGTTGACATGCCATGGCCTTTTTCGTCCTTTGGTACAATAAGCACTATGATGATAAGCAGTATCTGCATAAAAGATAGCTCAAAATCTATCACGGCAAAGTCTGAACTTATTCTTCTAGCCGATCTTCATCCTTCGTGCATTCTTCATCTCCATCTTCCTTTCTTCTGATCCCCTTTCATCCTACTGTGACACACCAAAAATATTCATTAGATCACATCACCTGCATGCACACACGTTAGTCCATCAATAGCATCATTCTCATAATCATTATCCTCATCATAAATCATCATTATCATAATCATAAGCATCACATTAATCACATAAAATAATCATCATCTGCATAAAACCCTACATCTAGCATATAGGCATTTATCACATTCACATTTGCATCTATACATGAGCATCACATAGAAGTAAAGTACAATTGCATAACATCTATCACATCAACACATGCATCTAAGAATAACATCGTACATCACATCATAAACATCGTAGTATTGCATCATCATAAATCATAACACATAGCACCATAATCATAAACATCCATCACCTCATGTGCATATAGGAATAACAAGATCGATCAGAATGGTCCAGCTTGAATATATATATATATATATATATCATCATCATCCAAAATGTATCATAGTACAATCTGAATACATATATGTGTGTTAAAAATGGAGCTCATGGGCTCAATCATAAAGCAAGAGCACGCAGGCTCGATCAAATGTGTATACATCGAGACTATCAAAATAGCCTAGCTAGCATTGGCATGACCTCCTGATCCTGCTGGCCCTGTGGGAGGACCGATGTTCTCTGATTTGGCCCTAGATCTAGATGGCCTATCATATGGAGAGGTCTGTCTATGAGAGTGCCCCACGCTGCTATGTGAACTGCGTGAATGGGATTGACTGACACTCCTGCTCTGAAAATTGGGTGCCCTCTAGTCTACTGGCACTGAACCCTCATATAGGCTCCTATAATACTGTGCCTCTTGCCCTGACCTGACCAAAGCCTATGCAAAATTAGCTGCTGGCCCACCCATTGTCGCTATGAGATCAATACTCCGATGCTCCTCCCTCTAAGCTCTAATCACATCCCTATCTCTCTTGGCCGTCCTCTGGGCAAGATGACCCTCTACCTCCTAGATACACTACCGCATACCCTTCATCTAGGCCTACATGGTTTCCATTTGGGCCTGCATCACTAATACCTAGGCAGCCAAGTCCCCTCCTCAATCTCTAACATCCTCCTCCTCCTCCTCATCATCATCATCCCCAACCTCCACAATCCACACATCCTATAATGCCTGATCCCTGATCCACTCCTCCTCCTCACTCCCCTCCATATCCTCTCCCCCATCGACATCCTCCATCGCTACATCCTCCTCTCCACCCCCCACCTGTATCTCCCCTATGGCAGCGACTACCTGTCCTACTGCCTCCCCTCCTTCCTCCTAAATTAGGGCAAGTCTAGCATCCCTACCCCGTCTATCTCTCCCTAAACCACCATCTCCTTTGCCTCGGCCTCCTCGTCTGCTATCTCCACTGCCACCGCTCGCTCCACCACCATCTCCTCCTCCATCACCGCCATCCCCTTGGCCTCTGCCTCGACCCCAACCTCTAAATCTGCCTCTCGGTCCACGTCCCAACCTCTCTACTGGTGCTAGCTCATCAAGGTGCAAATAAGAAACTAGCTTGTGGGTGGCCCACCAAGCATCATATACGAGAGTGGTACTTGCATCGACAACGTCATCAACTCCCCACTGCAATGGCTGTAATCCAACGATCTCATCTATGGCCATCTGGACTACAAGCATCAGCCCCCAAACTAGAATCTTCTACATAACCTACGCAAACTCTGTAATGCCGGCTGGCTCATCTTGCCGCTCTCCAAACTGTCTGAGTACCTGCAATAGTAGATGATGCTCTATAATATGTTGTGCTTGCATAGTCTAGCCAATCAAATATCGAGTATGTCTGCAATACAGTAACTGTCGACATCCTCTGTCCACCTAGACACTCCCTGTATGACCTCCAAACAAATGTGTCCATATGATCAATGGCATGTCTCCAATATCTGACATCACCCATACGTACCTGTGGAACTACCCCAGTGTAACCAAAAACATAAGGCAACTCATCCAAAATCTGCCACTCCACTGGTGGCCTACATATAGGAATATGCTCCCATGCCCATATCATCAATAGAGTCACACCAAAGCTGATTGACTACTCACCACAATAGACAACTCTGTGCAACTGGTGATACAACTGCGCCAGGAGGCAGGGTCCCCATGCATACACTATGGCATCTACCATCATGCCCTCTAACATCTCCCCCCAGCCAACGAGAAATCCATGGCCACACCAATTTGGACATACGAGGCCTACGATGCAAGTGCATAAAACCACAATCAACTAATCATATCGATCTGTCAATGTGTCCCAGGGAATCTCATGCTCCTCAACACCCAAGGCTGCATCATCATCTATCTTGAATAATCGACAAAGTGTAGACAACTCGGTCTCTAGACTGTATATCACGTGATCTCCATGAATAGGCAACCGAAGAATCTGCCAGACATCGAGCAATGTCACGGTAGCCTCCCCTGTCAGAAAATGAAATGAACTCGTCTCAAAATGCCACCTCTCGGCCACTGTAGTCAATAGACCTTGATTAGCTTGAATCTTAGGCATCAATGCAACACCGTACAATCCTAGGGTGTCGAGAGTGTCCCGCTCATCCATTGACAGAGAGTCATGCAACCGATAACCAGTAGGATGAATCTCCTGTGTGTAAATCAGTGGTAATCTCGCCTGTATTCACATAGATAACACACCACATCAATATACAAAATATAAATGCAACATTCGCAACCAAACATGGGCAAAAATTAGTTCAAAATTCATTTTAGCAACTAAATCAACCTATGCATCACACTACTATTCACATACGTGGCACCTAAGCGCATGTGTCATACTGCTTAATGCATGTGTCGCAATTTAGCCCATGCATCACATTGCTCAACTTATGCATCATGATTTGACGCATGCATCACCTTGATTGGCCTAGGTAGCATACCCTATGGATGCATTTGGCCTAAGCGCAGATGACACACTAGTGAATGCATGCGGTTCCAAAAACCACATGCGTCACACCGGATCACATGTAGTGCGCTGCTCAACGCACGCATCACACACAATAGTGCAAGCAGTGCACAAAGGTGTACCGCATGCATTCCCTTTTTTTGAGCCCTAAAATCTACTAAAAAATGCAAAAAATGACAAGCTAGGGTTAGATACATACCGACCTGCCTGTCCCAAGAAGCCGACCGTATGTCCGGATCTTCAACCCATGGTGCTGATGAAGCGGTACAGGCGACATTTCGGTAGGAGCTCCGCAGGAAATCTACAAATCACCTCTCTACTCTCTCTGAAAATTATCAAACTCAAAGTGCACAAATGAGGAATGTGGACCCCCCAAGGGTTATTTATAGGACTTTTTGACCTAAGTAGGCCCCCTTTTTGCAAAATTGACCGATCGGTGGCTTGTCTTCATGTACCAAACACCTTTTTTGGGTATTTTTCTCACTTCCAGATCACTTTGGGCATCCCACACAACTTTTCAGAAAATCTTCCAAATTTTTTAGAAATTTTGAAAAATTTCCCGAGGGGGCATAAGGCCATCACGCTTCACCTAAAGTACACTGGGGCATGTTTAGAGCACATTTCTCAAGTTTTTCTTTGATATAACGCCAAATTCGACATTGTATCAAAGAGGGACAAAATGTAGACACTTAAAAATGTCCTGGGCCTACGAATGATATTTTCACACATAATTCATCTTAGCTTCACATTCTGCTATTAATTAAATAGTTTTAATTATTTAATTAATTCATTTCCCCTCTTATGCTTGTAATTAAATAAATTTTATTTATTTAATTATTTAATCAATTTCTTCTAATTTCCTCTATAATTAAATAATTTTATTATTATTTAATTATTCGTTATCCCTACGCTCATATTCTCTCTTTAATTTAAATAAATGCTTATTTATTTAAATTATGAGCCTTACCTTGATTAAATAAGCCCACACTTATTTAAAATCGCTCTACATTACCCTTTCCTCTAAAAAACTAAATAAATGCATACAATTTATTTAATTTTAAATCACTTCCCACCTCACCATTTCTTCTAATTTAAAATTATCTTTTGTCCTCTTGTGGCTGGAAACCCTAAATCATTCTCAGCCCTTGATCTTGGCTCCAAGTTAACTCTCCATCTCAACCCTCCATTCACATTTCCTCTTCTATAAAATCATTCTTACTCTCTCATTTTTATCTCACCACTTGCAAAATTGACTTGTGCCATTTTCAACTCTTGAGATCTCCATCATATTTGCAAAACCTGTAAGTCTAAGTGCATTGGATTAGCTAACTTAGATAGCAACAATGGAGGATTTGTACTATTAACCTAAGGTTTCTTGCTTCCATTTATAGTTTGTTTCATTCTAGGTTGATTTAGGGCTCCATTGAATGGTTAGGGTTTGAAATTGCTGTTGTAGGGCTTTTTCCATATTTTTACCTGAGTATAGGATCAAGAAAAGGTTTTCTAAAGTTTCATGGTGATGGCAGGCAACATCCTGATGAGCACATTTCTGTGTTCACCACTGCTCGTGGAATTCTTGGCGTTGCATATGAAGATGTTGTAGTGTGTTTGTTTGTGGAATCATTGCAAAGCTCAGCAGCTGAATGGTTTAATCATCTTGCTGCCAACTCTATCACAAGTTGGGAGTTGATGAGGGAGAAATTTCTCGCTCATTGCAAGCCTGTAGAAAACAATCATGTCTTGTTTGCACAACTCTCAAACGTCAAGAAAGATAGAAGTGAGCCGATGCGAGAGTTCGTAGCCAGATTCAACCATCTGGTTGGAAAAGTTGCAAACACCTTGAAGCCTTCATCAGAAATTCTGCTAAGTTGCTTCACCAATGCACAATCTTCAGAAGTTTCTTTCTATCTTAAGCAAAGACATGCTACAGAACTCCAAGAAGCCCAGGAGTATGCTGTTGAATTAGAGGATCACATGATCACCTCGGGAAAGATACAAAGAGATTCACTCAAGCCATTGGTGCCCTTTAATGTTGTACCACTTTGACAAGTTTTATGTCCTTCAAATATACAAGATTCTTTCATTAACTATGTCAGTGATCAACTTGCTTCACATGTGCGTCAAGTAGTAGATCTGTCTTCTGCGGTACAAATATATTGCTTATTCCATGCAACAAATAGACATGATGGAGAAAGTTGCTCAGAGATGAGAAGATTCATGCAAATATTAAAAGCATCAAATGAAAATCAAGGATTTTTGAATAATCCTGAATGTCTCTTTGACGAATCCGATGGCGGTTCTATGAAGGGATTTTACTAGTGTAAATCAAATATTAGAAGGGATCATTTTCATAACTCTATTTCAAGCAACATCATGTGTTTGCATATGGAACATGAATGTTCATTGGAAGCTAAAAATTTACATAATTTCTTCGAATATGAAGAAGGATCGTTGATGGAAGAACATGAAGAAATGCACAACTTGCATACTTTCTTTGAGGAAGAAGAAGTACAACAATCTTCTCAAGAGAAAAATTATGAGGAAGAGATCAAATATGCTGCAGAGAGCAATGGTGAATCCAGTTTGTTCTTCTCATCTTTTGAAGGTTGGTTTGAAGAACCTGTGTCAGATACATTCAAAGGAGAAGAGACCAAAGAAGCATTGCAATTGGAGAAAGAACAAGATCTTCATTTTGAAGATGATTCATCATTGGAGGAATTTCTCAAAACTGAATATCATATGGAAGATTCATCATTGGATCTCGATACTTTTCTACATCACTTGGAGAGTGATTCTTCAGTAGAGGATATTGTAAATTTTCTTTTATAGTTTGCCCCATCTTCATCTTTGTCTCAAGAAGTTTTCATACACACTAGTGAAGAAGATGATGCTAAACTTTCAGAGGTTATCCATGAACCTGTGCAAGAAAGAGACATCCCAAATATGATAAAGTCAACACAAAATGCAAATGAAGAAGCTCATGGAATATTCAGTCTTGGTCACTGAAGAGAATCATATGGAGAAATCAGAAATCCTCGACAAGTGTGTGGTGAGATATGCCATATGTGAAATCAATCAAGCAAATGAAGAAGAAACACAAAGCTTAGAAGAATCTGTCTTTGATCATGCTTGCCTATTAGAAGAAGAAAGGTACATGGTTACTGAAAATGAGATGCTACCAGATATGTGCATTCATGATCTCAAGGATACATTTATTGAAGAAGATTGCTCTATGGAGGTTGATGAGATTCAAAATAATGGATGGCGAAGTGAACTACTAGGTGAAGATGTTATCCATCAAGTGTACTTTAATGATGATCAGGAGCTTGAAGATTCAGATCTTAATGATTTATTACATTCAGATTCTAAGGATTGGATGGACGAAGACATGACCGATGAGAATGATGAAAAAGTACCTGAATCACTAGATAAATTGATGATACAGTCGTGGATTTGGTAAGTCAAGAATCAATGATGAAGATTCTGTATGAGGAACTTTGACCTTTTTTAGAGGATGATGCATTGACCGAGTTCAAGGTTGCATATGTTGAAGACATAGATGAAGAGCGTCAAGTTCTATATGTAGTTACCATTTCCACAAGCATACTATGGCTACAAGACCTTGCTTCATATCTTCAAAAAGAGGTTCTGTACCTTCACCTGTTGCAAAGGTTTTTCACTATGGAAGAAGATGATCCACCTGAGCTCTTGTGTATTAATTAGTTTATCATGAACTTCTCATGGCATGATCGTGACTATCCACCTGAATCGTGGCTCTTCAAGAAGGTGTTGCAGAGGAAGAAAGGCTATGTGTTGCCAAGACAAATTTCACAGCTCAAGAGAAATGGTTCTTATTTGTCTGAACCAGTTGATGGTTTTGTGTAACAATTTTTGTTCTTCTTGTCCTTGCTAAAAAAAGAGCATTTGTGTGTGTCTTGTGTTTATGTTGTGTCTCCTTAATCATTTTGTTTAAATGTTATGTTAGGTGTTAGATGCGTCGTGTTTTGTTATGTGTTTTGTAGGAAGTCATTTTTTTTGTGTTTCTAGGAAGTTCCAACTTTCAGGAAGTCCGGTCCTAGGTGATTTAGGGGAAAAGTCTTGTTTTAGGTGATTAGGAAAATGTCCGGACTCTATTTCCCAATCGATAAGAAACTGGTCTAAGCTAGAAAGTCCAGAGATTCTCTGTTCTCCTATGCCGTAAGTAACCGACATGGTCCCCAGACATAGCCAATTGCTGTGCCAAATCAATTTTTTAGCTTCATTAAGGCATTTTGTGAGAATCTAGAAAATTTGTTGTCAAAAAGTCAATTTCTAAAAATAGAAATTTTCTAAAAATACATGTCAAATTTAGGTTTTCTGGGTTTCTTGAGATACAGATGCTAGCAAAATTTTCTAAAAATAGAATCTCTGATTCAAGAGTCTTGCTTGATCCTGATTAGCTGATATTGCTTCTCGATAAGGTGGTCAAGACAGAATCTCCAAAAGGTCAAGTTTTCTGTGGTGGGTTAATTTTACTTTTTTCAGAAGGTAAAACATGAACTTCGAGGCCATTACTGAAGGAAGTTCATCTGCCAGGGGTTAGATTCAAGATTTTAGCGCTGTTTAGAGGACGAAGAACTATGGAGTGATCGACGATCGACGAAGAACGAAGAACGAAGCATGATGAATCCAGAAAACAAAGAAAAGTTAAAAATCATCAAATTTTCTAACTTTGAGTTTCCTAGGCGCCCCAAGAGGCTAGGGGCACTCAATTTGTCTAGAGATAGTTTTTTTTGCGTTTTCTCAGAAAATGTTAAAAAGGACTTCGTCAACCTGCTTTCGGGTGGTTAAAATCAGTCAAATTCAGTCAACAAGCCCAGAAAAGTTGGGATTCATCTCAGCTATGCTCAGGCTATCTAGCCCACCCTTCATCTAGTGACAGTTGTTCGACAGATCACGGGAATCAATGACAGAGAATAGTTGCTAGCACACAAAATGAGGAAACTGCAGAAGAAGTTGAAAATTATCAAAAATTTTCTAAGGCATGAAATCTGTCATGCCCACATTTCCCATGCGGTCACAACACGCATTCACGCATGTCATGTCCACATGCGTCATGTGGTCATGATACGAACTATCAAAAAAATTTCCTTTACTACCCTGTAAACCCCCTCGCACGTGTAAGCGTGCTCGGCAGCGTACGCTTAAGGCGAAAATAATATAGTTGACAGCAGCGTACCAAATACATGTGCGCACACCCTAGACAAGGAAACACGTGGTTCCCTAACTTAGGTTAATCTCACGAATTATATTTGAACAATAGTTGTTTTAGGAGATAGATCATTTTTTAGTAAAGCACGGTCATTTGTTCTTCTTTCCATTTTCTAGAATTTACTACTAATTTCTTCTCCTTCAGACTCAGCATTTTCAACCAAACCCATTCATTTGCCCTCTCTTCCGTTTCTCTAAAATTTAATATATATATATATATATACCGCCATTATCTTAGTTCACTTAACTCTCAATTTCATTAATAAGTTCCTTAACTATAAAGAAAGTATAGAATAATTCATTAAAAACAGAGCAATGAGTTAATTTTATTTTTGTAAATATAAACATTGTATTTCTGAATTGCAACTCTGAGTTTAAGCATCTATTGAATTCGTATTATACATTATGCATAAATAAATCCCACTTTCCTTGATTTAAGATTTCTATTTCAAGTCAAATGTTTTAAACTACATATAGTTTGCCTTCAAATGAATAGTGAAAAGTGAATAATAAAAGCAACTAGTAAATAGTAAAAGCGAATAGTGAATAGTGAAAAGTGAATAGTAAATAGTGAAAAGTGAATAGTGATAGTGAATAGTGAATAGTAAAAGTGCATAGTAAAAGTGAAAAGGTCCCCATCCTAGGATGAGACCCTCAAGGTGGCAGTAATTTCAAAAGCAATACTGCAACCCAAATTTTATTTATTTCATGGTGGGGATATTTTTTAATACTTTTACAAACTTAATTAAAACATTAACGAACTCATAACGTTGCAATTAGAAGAAGAAGAAACTAGATAATTTTAACATCCTTTTAAAAACAAATTTTCTTTTCCTTTTTTTATTTCTAAAATGGTAAAACTTAATGAACAAAAAAATTACAACTATCAGCCCAAGAACAGAGAGGATTTCCTCACAACTCCAAAAATAACAATTTATACAACAATAGGGAGATAATTTTCTCCTTTTGGAAAATCGACAAGGAAGGAGCTATAAAAATATCAAGTTCTCCTTAAGACTTAAGGAAAATAAAATATTTTCTAAGATCCAATAATCTTCTCCAAGCTTCACAATAAGCTCCAATAATACCTGCATAACACACAAGGAAAGAAACACCACACAAGCTGCTCTCCTCCCTACCGTAGACCCGCAAGAGGGTCACCCCCGAGCTAGGGAGACCATCCACATATCCAGGGTAGAATAGACTGAAACACATCACAACATTAAACAACAACAACAAATCAAATAATACACACACCCTTAAGGTTTGACTCACAATACAAAGACTTAGCTTAGGTGAGTTCAGGGAGGGTAGGGAAGTAGACATCTCTACCCCTAGGTGTCATCCTTTACACAATTTATCACAATTTATCACAAGGCCTCAAGCCAACAATTTATTCTTCCATAAGGCCTCTAGCCTTCCAATTACTCAAAATTACCAGGGATATCTTATTAGGCTCTCAAAGCCTTTAAGCCCTCAAGGCTAAAACAATACCAACTTGCCCTCAAGGCATTTCATATAACAAGAAATTAGATGACACCCAAGGAGGGTCACACCTCCCCTTCCCTATACAAGATGAGCATTGCCTTCCAACTGGAAGGAGCTCTTTCTACACCCAACACACAAAACCCCAAAACAATAATAGAATACTCATAAAAGACATTTGCAAACTCATTCAACAAGCAAGAAACAAACAATAAAACAACAGATACACAAGAGAGTAGACTTGATTCACCAACCTTCCAAAGCCCAATTATGGAATGAAAGTTGATGAAGAGCTCCACTCTAGCCTCCTTCTCCAAAATCTCCTTCTTTTCCACAATAACTCCTTTTCCACAATAATCAACCCCAAAAATATTCTCTCTATGATCACAAGCAAGGAATAATGAATGGAGGATATAGGATGGCTAGAATAATTTTGACATTATGAGGCTATGAAGAGAAGAATAGAGAAAGAATTGGGTATTATGAGGATGCCAGAAGAAGAATTCCTAGAGGAAATTGGGCATGATGAGGATGTAAGAATGAAGTCCCCCTGCACAAATGAAGTCCTCTCCTGCAAGAATGAAGTTCACCTGCAAAAAAATAAAGTCCCCTACAAAATTCCTATCTTCCTAATTGCTTAGAGAAGGGTCTCATTTATAGATTTTTAGAGAAGGGAATGGAAGGTGAGGATCAAGAGTTGAGATCAAGGGCTCACATTATTTGTGAATTTTAAATTCATAGTGGATGAATTAAAAATTTATTTTTTAAAAGATGTAATATTTAAATAACCCCACTATCCCAAGTGGAATTAATAAAATATCCCCACTCAAGAGGTCCTCCATTATAGCCCACATGTAGAAATAAAATACAATAAGTAAACTAAAATAGAGAGAGTGGGTGACACACCACCCTCATTAAGGGGAACCCCACCAAAAAAAAGGCACAAGGAGACAAGCACTCCATTATTAGGGAATCATGGAGTTGCTCCATGACTTGGAAGTGGGCCTGAATGTGGATTCCACTCATCTCATTGTCCCCATGCTTCCAAAATTCGTCACTTAACTTCACCCTGAAGTTGAAGTGACCATATGGAGGTTATCCCAAGGTTATCCTAGTCAAAAAGGTCCCTAGACCCATAGGGTATAACCTGGGGTTGATTTAAACTTAGTTAGGACTCCCCGAGTCAAGTAAAAACACAAGAAGAAGGTCAAAAAGAAATAAAATTTAAACAAGATTTAAAACAACATTTCTTACAACACTTATCATAATAAAAGTAAATCAGAAGATAGCCCTTATTCCCTTGACCTCATGCAACATTAACATATTAAAACATTACAACATTTTTTCAAAACACAAGGTTGATCTTAGTTCCTCATGGAAATAGATCGGCTCACAAGGGATACAATATAGGCATGGGATGATCTCTTGTATATGTGGTTTCATTAGTAATACCTGCACACTCAAACTCGAAGTCAATAACTCATAAAGATATCATAGCCGAAGTAATTAAAATACATGCATAACTAAATATTCTACCATATAACATCCTGAAATCACATTCTAACATTAACCATTCATCATTTACTTAAATACAACATCTAACTATCATCGCACAATTGTTTTCTTAAAATCATTTAGGTTTAATAATCAAGAATTTAGGATCAACAGTCTCTCAACATATAAATAATAGCAATATCACTGCAAATAGTCTCATGAATAGTAGTGTAAAAAGTAGGTCTCACATCCTCTCCCCCTAAGATTGTACTTCCTCATAGAAGTCATCAAAGAGGTGAGGGTAAAGCGTCTTCAGTCTCGTAGCATCTTCCCATGTTGCAGTGACTTCATCATACATATCCCACTAGACCCTAACCTGGTCCAGCTCTCGACCTTGAAGGCCCAGCGTCCGACAAGCTAATATATGTATTGGCTCCAAAGCCAGCTGTCCGTCTGCCTCTACCTGAAGAGCACTCCAATCCAATACGTGAGATAAGTTAGATATATAACGACGTAAAACTGAAACATGAAAGACATCGTGGATACGAGACAGGGGAGGTGGCAAGGCTAAACGGTAGGCTATAGGTCCTATCCTCTCTAGGATCTCAAAAGGTCCTACAAACTGGGGTGCGAGCTTAGAACCTTTTTCGTAACGAATTGGACTCTTATGCGGGCGCACTCTTAAGAAAACTCTGTCACCTACTGAAAAGCTTCGATCTATTCTCTTCGCATCTGCATACTTCTTCTGTCTATCCTAAGCTTCCTGCAGTCTCTGTCAGATCAATGTGACCTGCTGTTCCATATCCTAGATTATTTCGAGACCAATGGCAACTCGGTCCTCTAACCGATCCCAACTCAAAGGCGTTCTGCAAGGTCTGCCATATAAAGCATGGTAAGGAGGCATACCCAATGAGCTATGATGCCTATTATTATAGGTGAACTCAACCAGATACAGGTATTCCTCCCATTTAGACTGATGATCCATAACATACATGCGAAGCATGTCCTCTAATACTTGATTAACTCTTTCTGTCTAGCCATCGGTCTCAGGATGGTAAGCAGAACTGAAGTTGAGTTGTGTGCCCAATGCCTGATGTAAGGCTCTCAAAAATGATGATGTGAACACAGAGTCTCTATCAGATATGATGTGGTGAGGTACTCCATGCAGTCTGATGATCTGATATAGAAACACTCTCGCCACCGATGGTGCATTGTACGTTGTGCGTACCGGTGAGAAATGCGCCACCTTGGTCAACTTGTCAACTGTCACCATGATGGCATCATGGTGTCGTGATGACATAGGTAGACCAACAATAAAGTCCATGGAAATGTGTCCCATTTCCACTCAAGTATCTCAAGTGGGTACAAAAGTCCTGCTGGATGCTGATGCTCGGCCTTGACCCTCTGACACTCAAGGCATCGAGCAACATACTCTGCAATGTCGCGTCTCATTCCTGCCCAATGATATAACTGTCGCAAATCCGTATGCATCTTTTTCACTCTTGGATGAGCTACATAGGGTGCTCTATGAGCCTCAGAGAGTATCACTGTATGTAGGTCACCCACATGAGGTACATAGATGTGCTGCCTATGTTTAAGCAGTCCATCCGGCTCAAGGGAATATCCCACAAATTTGACCTTCAGGATCCCCTGATTCTAGATTTCTTGTTGCACCTCCAAGAACCATTCGTCCTCAGACAGATGCTGTAGAATATGTCCTCTCAAATCCACCTTCAAAGTTAGGGTTAGGATCTCGTGGCGCCTTCGACTCAAAGCGTCGGCGACCATGTTCTCCTTTCCTTTAATGTAGTGGACATCAAAATCATACTCACACATGAACTCCATCCAACGCCACTAGCGGGCGTTCAAATTAGGCTGAGTGAAAATGTACTGTAAACTATGATGATTTGAATGGAGCTCAAAACGTTGACCTAAAAGAAAGTGTCTCCAATGAACAAGAGCATGAACAACAGCTGCAAGCTCTAAATCGTGAGTAGGGTAGTTTAGCTCATGTGTTTTAAGTTTTCGTGATTCATAAGCAATCACTCTACCACCCTGCATAAGCACAGCTCCTAATCCCTTTAATGATGCATCCGTGCAAACAACAAAATCTTCTACCAGATCAGGAATAGCTAATATGGGAGCACTGGTAAGACGTTCCTTAAGGATCCCAAAGACCTTCTCACACTACTCAGTCCAAGTGAATCCTTTCCCTTTCTACTGAAGGGAAGTGATAGGATGTGCTATCCTGGAGAAACCTTCGACAAACTTGTGGTAGTAACCGGCTAGTCCCATAAAGCTCCTTACTTCTGCTACATTGGTGGGTGCTGGCCAATCCTGAATTGCTTTAATCTTCGATGGATCTATAGAGATACCATCTCCTGATAAAATGTGCCCCAAATATTGCACCTCTGTCCTGAAAAAGTCACACTTCGCTAGGTTGCCATAAAGCTGATGCTCACGTAAACACTGCAACACCTGACGCAAATGGTCCACATGTTCCTCCTCGGTCCGTGAATAGATCAAAATGTCATCTAGAAAAATGATCACAAACCGATCTAGGTAAGTGCGGAACACCCCGTTCATGAGACTCATAAACACTGCAGGGGCATTTGTCAAACCGAAAGGTACTACTGTGAACTCATAATGGCCATATCTAGTTCTAAAAATAGTTTTGTGAATATCTGACTCAGTTATCCATAATTGGTGATGCCTAGATTTTAGATCAATTTTTAAAAATACTTTGGCTCCTTGGATTTGGTCAAAGAGATCGTCAATCCTAGGTAGAGGATATCGGTTCCTCACCGTCACTTTGTTCAACTGCTTGTAATCCATGCATAGTCGAAGAGATCCATCCTTCTTCTTTACGAAGATAACTGGTGCGCCCCATGGTGAAATGCTAGGTCAGATGTGTCCCTTCTCTAATAATTCTTCTAACTGCAGTTTAAGCTCTGTAAGCTCATGTGTAGTCATTCTATAAGGTGCCCGAGACACTAGTTCTGCCGCTGGTACCAAATCAATGTGGAAGTCAACTTCTCTGCGTGGAGGCATACCCGGTAACTCTAGCGGAAAAACATCAGAAAATTCTCTTAGGATAGGGTGTTTAGTAGTCTCAGGTTCATCCTCTGATCTATCACTGACTGTGATAGCAAACAATTGACAACCCTTCCACATGCAGTGTTTAAGTTGCTGAGCGGATATTGTACAAGCAGTAGTGAGCTTCTGTATGCCCACTATCTCGACCGGTGTACCATGATCGTCTAAGCAACTAATCGTCTTCTGACGGTAATCTAGCTTGGCTCTATGAGCCGCAAGCCAGTCCATGCCAAGAACTACGTCGTAGGATCCTAATGACATAACCCTAAGGTCACATGTTGTAATGAAAGAACCCAAGGAAATCTCACAATTTCTAACAACGGTATCAACTAACATCCTGGCCCCAAAGGCCAACTTGACCTCCCACCTAATGTCTTGCCTAGAAGCCACTAGCCTGCAACGTTCCACTAACGATATAGAAATAAAAGAGTTGGTAGCTCTAGAATCAAATAGGATAGAGATGGAAAAATCTCTAATCATACCTGTTGTCTCTATGACTGAAGCCTGAAAATTGACCTGGCAGTTTTCAACCGCTGCAAACATACGGTGGGATTTACCCATATCACCCACAGTCTGCTCGGATCCTCCTACACGATGCTGTCCCCCTGCTGAAAAACCCTGTGTGCACTCTCTAGCTAGGTGTCCAGCTTCACCACAAACATAACAAGGGCCCTTAAACTATACCTATATAGTCTGAGTCCTGCTCGACTGCTGCTGTCCTGATCTACTAGTGGTCCCTTGTGATCCCTTGTATAACTGCTGCGGCCTCGCGGGTCCCCCAGGTGGTCCCTACTGTCTCTAATCCCTGTGCGGGCCCTGCTGCTGCCAACCTCTATTATTTCCCCCATATGACTTCTGTTATGTTTTAGCTTTCTGTTGCTGCTGTGACTGCTATTGTTGTGGGGGCCTAGGAGGTAATGGTGCTAAACTGTATCCTCCTCTAGGGGGTGGTTGTGTTGGCCTACGAAAATTCTGTTGATGCAGCTGCTGTCCCCGATCCTGGAAATGAGGGCGAGAACTCTGCCCCCATCCCTGAATCTCCTTAGCAATATAAACCTTCTCGGCAGCATCACTCAAAGTTTGGGGATCTGCCATCCAAACAGGTCCTACTATACTGTGGTTTAGTCCTCTGATAAACTTATGCACCAAGATTTTCTCGTCATGGAGATACTCCGCATATCTGGATAACTCTGTAAACTTACTTTCATATTGTGCCACTAAGAGTCCCCTCTGCTGTAGGTCATGGAACTCATCTATCTGACATTGTCTGTAATGATCAGATAGATAACGCGCGTTGAAGCGTTTAATAAAGGTCTCCCATGAGAGGGTGTCTAAGGAAAGGTGATGCTTACACTCCTCAGTGCGCCACTAGGTAGCTGCTGCATCTCGTAATAAGTGTACTACCACACGGGCCTTTATGTTGCCCTCGTAAGGACGCAACACGAAGCACCTGTCCAAACTGATAAGACAGGCCTCTGCCTCAGCTCCCTCTGTGGTTCCAATGAATGTAGGAGGGTTCAACCTTAATATATCCCTAATGGGATCTCCTCTATTATTGCGCCCCCTAAAAGGCTCATCTGCATGATACTCATAAGGCCTGGGACCTAATTGCTCTACTCGCCCTGTCTCGTCATGCCTGGCATGATGTGTGGGGCTCCTGCTACGGGCTCTGTCAGCCGAATTCACCTCCTCTGTATTAGACAACTTAACATAAGGCTCAATACGTTGTACCCCTTGCGGCTCTACGTGGGGCTCCACACGTGGCTCGACATGAGTATCAGCTCGTGGCTCCACGCGTGGTTCCTCTCACGGAACATCGTGGGGCTCGACATGTGACTCTTCGCGTGGCTCAACTGTAGCTGATGGAAGCCTATCTAAGATAGCCTATAAGGCCTGTAATATTTGTGGTCCCATTTCTGGTGGGGCTGGTGGTGCCTGCGGTACCTGAGGAACTGGTTGTGCCTAAAGAATTGGCTGAACTTGTGGAATTGGCTGTTCTGGTGGGGCTGGCTGATCCGGTCCCACAACTGAAGAATCAGTGTGCACCTTGGTGGCTGGAGTGCAGCGGGACAGTGTTTGCCAAACTCGTCTGGGAGGCATCCTACAAGACGAGGTAATCTCTAGTCAATTTAGTCGCGGAAGTGATAATGTGCCTAAACAAGCCCAGTGTTTTATACAACTAGGGCTCTGATACCAAATGTCATGCCCACATTTCCCATGCAATCACAACACGCATTCATGTGTGTCATGTCCACATGCGTCATGTGGTCATGATACGAACTATCAAAATTTTTTCCTTTACTACCCTGTAAACCCCCTCGCATGTGTAAACGTGCTTGGCGGCGTACGTTTAAGGCGAAAACAATATAGTTGATGGTAGCGTACCAAATACATGTGCGCACACCCTAGACAAGGAAACACATGGTTCCCTAACTTAGGTTAATCCATGAATTATATTTAAACAATAGTTGTTTTAGGAGATAGATCATTTTTCAGTAAAGCACAGTCATTTGTTCTTCTTTCTATTTTCTAGAATTTACTACTAATTTCTTCTCCTTTAGACTTAGCATTTTCAACCAAGCCCATTCATTTGCCCTCTCTTCCGTTTCTCTAAAATTTAATATATATATATATATATATATATATATATATATATATATATATATATATATATATATATATATATATATATATATATATATATATATATATATATATATATATATATATACCGCCATTATCTCAGTTCACTTAACTCTCAATTTCATTAATAAGTTCCTTAACTATAAAGAAAGTATAGAATAATTCATTAAAAATAGAGCAATGAGTTAATTTTGTTTTTACAAATATAAACATTGTATTTCCGAATTACAACTCTGAGTTTAAGTATCTATTCAATTCGTATTAAACATTATGCATAAATAAATCTCACTTTCCTTGATTTAAGATTTCTATTTCAAGTCAAATGTTTCAAACTACATATAGTTTGCCTTCAAATGAATAGTGAAAAGTGAATAATAAAAGCAACTAGTGAATAGTAAAAGTGAATAGTGAATAGTGAAAAGTGAATAGTATATAGTGAAAAGTGAATAGTGACAGTGAATAGTGAATAGTAAAAGTGCATAGTAAAAGTGAAAAGGTCCCCATCCTAGGATGAGACCTTCAAGGTGGCAGTAATTTCAAAAGCAATACTGCAACCCAAATTTCATTTATTTCATGGTGGGGATATTTTTTAATACTTTTACAAACTTAATTAAAACATCAATGAACTCATAACGTTGCAAGTAGAAGAAGAAATAACTAGATAATTTTAATATCCTTTTAAAAATAAATTTTTTTTCTTTTTTTTATTTCTAAAATGGTAAAACTTAATGAACAAGAAAATTACAACTATCAGCCCAAGAACAGAGAGGATTTCCTCACAACTCCAAAAATAACAATTTATACAACAATAGGGAGATAATTTTCTCCTTTTGGAAAATCGACAAGGAAGGAGCTATAAAAATATTAGGCTCTCCTTAAGACTTAAGGAAAATAAAATATTTTCTAAGATCCAATAATCTTTTCCAAGCTTCACAATAAGCTCTAATAATACTTGCATAACACACAAAGAAAGAAACACCACACAAGCTGCTCTCCTCCCTACCGTAGACCCGCAAGAGGGTCACCCTCGAGCTAGGGAGACCATCCACATATCCAGGGTAGAATAGATTGAAACACATCACAACATTTAACAACAACAAATCAAATAATACACACACCCTCAAGGTTTGACTCACAATACAAAGACTCAGCTCAGGTGAGTTTAGGGAGGGTAGGGAAGTAGACATCTCTACCTCTAGGTGTCATCCTTTACACAATTTATCACAATTTATCACAAGGCCTCAAGCCAACAATTTATTCTTCCACAGGGCCTCTATTCTTCCAATTACTTAAAATTACCAGGGATATCCTATTAGGCTCTCAAAGCCTTTAAGCCCTCAAGGCTAAAACAATATCAACTTGCCCTCAAGGCATTTCATATAACAAGAAACCAGATGACACCCAAGGAGGGTCACACCTCCCCTTCCCTATACAAGATGAGCATTGCCTTCCAACTGGAAGGAGCTCTTTCTACACCCAACACACAAAACCCTAAAACAATAACAGAATACTCATGGAAGACATTTACAAACTCATTCAACAAGTAAGAAACAAACATACATATAAAACAACAGATACACAAGAGAGTAGACTTGATTCACCAACCTTCCAAAGCCCAATTATGGAATGAAAGTTGATGAAGAGCTCCACTCTAGCCTCCTCCAAAATCTCATTCTTTTCCACAATAACTCCTTTTCCACAATAATCAACCCCAAAAATATTCTCTCCATGATCACAAGCAAGGGATAATGAATGGAGGATATAGGATGGCTAGAATAATTTTGGCATTATGAGGCTATGAAGAGAAGAATAGAGAAAGAATTGGGCATTATGAGGATGCCAGAAGAAGAATTCCTAAAGGAAATTGGGCATGATGAGGATGCAAGAATGAAGTCCCCCTGCACAAATGAAGTCCTCTCTACAAGAATGAAGTTCACCTGCAAAAAATATGAAGTCCCCTGCAAAATTCCTATCTTCCTAATTGGTTAGAGAAGGGTCTCATTTATAGATTTTCAGAGAAGGGAATGGAAGGTGAGGATCAAGAGTTGAGATCAAGGGCTCACATTATTTGTGAATTTTAAATTCATAGTGGATGAATTAAAAATCTATTTTTAAAAGATGTAATATTTAAATAACTCCACTATCCCAAGTGGAATTAATAAAATATCCCCACTATCCCAAGTGGAATTAAAAAATATCCCCACTATCCCAAGTGGAATTAATAAAATATCCTCACTCAAGAGGTCCCCCATTATAGCCCACATGTAGAAATAAAATACAATAAGTAAACTAAAATAGAGAGAGTGGGTGACACACCACCCTCATTAAGGGGAACCCCACCAAAAAAGAGGCACAAAGAGACAAGCACTCCATTATTAGGGAATCATGGAGTTGCTCCATGACTTGGAAGTGGGCCTGAATGTGGATTCCACTCATCTCATTGTCCCCATGCTTCCAAAATTCGTCACTTAACTTCACCCTAAAGTTGAAGTGACCATATGGAGGTTATCCCAAGGTTATCCTAGTCAAAAAGGTCCCTAGACCCATAGGGTATAACCTATGGTTGATTTAAACTTAGTTAGGACTCCTCGAGTCAAGTAAAAACACAAGAAGAAGGTTAAAAAGAAATAAAGTTTAAACAAGATTTAAAACAACATTTCTTACAACACTTATCATAATAAAAGTAAATCAGAAGATAGCCCTTATTCCCTTGACCTCATGCAATATTAACATATTAAAACATTACAACATTTTTCCAAAACATAAGGTTGATCTTAGTTCCTCATGGAACTAGATCGGCTCACAAGGGATACAACATAGGTATGAAATGATCTCCTGTATATGTGGTTTCGTTAGTAATACCTGCACACTCAAACTCGAAGTCAATAACTCATAAAGATATCATAGCCGAAGTAATTAAAATACATGCATAACCAAACATTCTACCATATAACATCCTGAAATCACATTCTAACATTAACCATTCATCATTTACTTAAATACAACATCTAACTATCATCGCACAATTGTTTTCTTAAAATCACTTAGGTTTAATAATCAAGAATTCAGGATCAACAGTCTCTCAACATATAAATAATAGCAATATCACTGCAAATAGTCTCATGAACAGTAGTGTAAAAAGTAGGTCTCACAAAATCCCAGGTGCCCATGGAGGCTAGGTGCGCCCAGTCTTCCTAGAGTTATATTATTTTTCATTTTTTCTTGAAAAATTGCAAATCTTCCTCCGTCAACTCAGTCAGATTCACAGAAAATCAGTTTGATCCAGTTTCTGAGGTAGGTAGGAGGTGCATTCAATTCAGTTTTCATCAGGCTTGCTTGATTGCCTGACCATCAGTCTTAGTTTTTTTGGCAAGAGACACTGCTTCGCATTGATAGGTGTTGTCATTGATGGCTACTAAGATCATCCAAACCATCCGCATAACACAATTTGTTCTTACTGGAAGTCAGAATCAGAATTTGTCAAAGTTTGGACAGTTAGGAACAGAGCAGGTGACAGGGTCTGGTATCTCAGTTCGGATCTCTCCAGTGGAAAGGCATGGTTTGCTACAGATCTAAGGTAGTTGAAAGCATTGTCAAGATACTCTAAATCTAGAGTTTTGTCCTCCGGTGATGAAGGACTCAAAAGATATTAGCTTCTGAGTATCGGGTTTTAGTTTGATAGAACAAATAGTAGAAGAACAGGTTGACCTTGTGAATGATCTTAATTTCAGATGTACAAAAGTTGTTTATTGGGAAATTGGTGATGATCAATGTTGGTAGCTGACACAATTGATGATTTGCGAGTGAAAGTTTTGGTCCGCATCTCATATTGTGTATAGATCTAGTCAGCAGAACAGAGTACTCAACAAAGTTCTAATTGTTTTTGAAGCTGACTAGTAAAATGATTGTAGAACATGTTGCAGATATATATAGCCAATGGAATTGGATGATTTAATGTGTGTGTGTGTGTGTATGTGAATAAGGTGTATGTGAGAAAAGTAGAAATCTAAGGTGTGAATGAAGGCATAGCAGTAAGAAGAGCAGAGCAAAGATGAAATGTGTAAGATCAATTTTTGCACTTAACTAGAACTAAAACTCTTGCATGGGTAGATGCTATTATTCAGTTCAAAATCTTTGTTATTCTCTTGTAATATTTCTATAGGTAGCGAGCCTCCATTTGAGAAGTGAACTCTGGGCAGTGAGCTCGAATGTATGTGCATTCCTATTTGTAAAATACTTTTAACAGGGTATTAATTTTTGTGGGTTAAACCCCACCGTGGTTTTTCCCTTAACCGGGTTTCCACATCAAAAATCTTTGTGTCAAGTGTGTTATTGTGTTGCTGCACTTACACTTATGATTGATTGTTTTCATGGTTAAGTTATTGAATTGTTAATAAGTAGAAAAGGAAAGAATTAACTGTAGAAAGATACAAAGTTTTGTGACAACTGATTCACTCCCTCCTCTCAGTTGTCTGTCCTATTTCCAACAATTGGTATTAGAGCAAGGCTCCTTGGAGAAGCCTAACAGCTTGAGGAAAAGATCTTGGAAAAAGTTTTAAATAGGTTCACTCAAAGATCAACTTCAGTTGGCCCTAGAAGAGCTTATTCAGTTTAAAACAAAAATTAGTAATCTCAGAGGTGAACTTAAAGATGTTGATGATACCATTGAAATGTTAAAAGATAAATTAAAGAAATCTATGCAAAGGAAAAAGGAGCTACTTCTGCAGCTATCCAGTTTACTTGAAGAAAATGGCATGAATGAAGCTCTGGAAGAAAAGACAAAGGAATGTGAGAAGCTGTCAAAAGAAATCACTGTTTTGAAAATTGAAATGGAATCTGGGGTGATAAGGCAAACCAAATAAAGTGAAGATAGGAAGAAAATTAAAGAAGATCTGAATCAAAAACTAAAAGAAAGAATTGAAGAATGTTGCAAATTAGATGGAATAGCTGGCCATCTAGAGTCTGATCTATAAGAAAGTAGAGACAATGAGAGAGAACTTGAAAGGCAAATTGTCATTCTCAGACATGACCTAGATGTTGCAAATGAATATAGGGAGAAGTTCAAGATAAGCTCAACAAAACTTGAAACACTGCTCGAAGGATAGAAAAAGGCTGATGACAAGCATGGTCTTGGATATGAGAAAGGTGAAGGCTCCGGATCCGGACAGAGAAATTTTCAACCTAGGAATGGGAGAAATAGAACTAAAAAACCTTTGGTAAGACAACTTAATGCTCAAAGATATCCATCATTCAATGGAAATTGTTTCAACTGCAACAAATTTGGTCATAGAGCTATTCAGTGCAGAAGTAGAGTAAATCAAAATGGTCCATCCTTCTCCGGTCAATGCTTCAAGGGTAAAAGGTATGGTCATAGATCAAATGAATGCAAAAGTATGATAATGAATAATGCTAACAATAGAAGAATTAGTAATTCTTTCAATGGCTACTGCTTTATTTGTAATGGGTTTGGACACATGGCTAATTAATGCAGATCAAGAGAAAATCAGGTTTATAAGAAAATAAATGTTGTGTGCTTTAACTGCAATAAATCTGGTCATATTGCAAGATTTTGCAGAAGTAGGAACAATGGAAGAAGAGGTCTGGTAAACAGAAAACCAGATGAGTAGAAACAAGACAAAGGCAAAGAAAACATTGATGTGAATGAGACTCAAAATGAAACAAATAAGATATGGGTCAAGAAAACTATTATGAATGATAGTAATGGATCTGTACCAGAATTTGTTGTTGAAAATTCGTCTAGGAATTAATTTGGGAGCCTTGGCTCAGGGGGAGTAGCATTGTAAATCAAATTCCCCCAGCCAGTAGTTGAGTGCCTGGTTCTGGCACAATGAGAAAATGTACCTTGAATTGACTCAAAACATTTGGAAGGATTTCTAGAAGAAAGAAAGTGATTATGGCAAATTACAGAGTGATACATGAAAGACTATTCAAAAATAGAGCAACCGGATGTGCTAGGGTAGAACATTTATTACAAAGGAAAATTAGGTGATGCGAAGCTTAAAAAGGTCATTTATTCCTCATTTGAAACACTTTGCATCAGGAGAAAACAAGAAGAAAGAAGCAGACGTGCTTAGAGCTGAGAATTCTCAAGATTTGGAAGCGAGAAAATGATTTCCAAGCTAAAACCCTAATCTGCATAACAAGGTATTTTTTCATTTTCTGCGAAATCTCTTGAGTTCTCAATTTCTGCAAATGGCTACACCTCTAGTTGTTGATGTAACTAAAAGGTCCCGACCAATATTTAAGAATCATCCACACAAATTAGTTGAAGTTGAACCGTTGGGCGCATTCTTTAAGGTTCCACACGGTGTACTGCATGTTGAGGATATTAGGGCATACATCCACTGTAACATGGATGAATTTGGAAACTTGAAACTCTTGGATTTGCTTAACAACTACTTAACGGATGATAGCCACAAATTGAAACCATAATACAAAGCCCTAGAAATCAAACATTTTTTGCAAGTCATTAGGTTTCTGATATTTGATGAAAATGAATGAGTTTGATATATCTTAAGCTGAATACATGATGAGTTCATATGGCTATTGAAACCATTCAAGATTACAAAGGATGTTATCAAGATTGAAACTAGGTTAAACTCCTCCGACAGATTACCCATGCTGAAAGCTGTGAAAAACCAGATAGTGATTGATGCTACCGGTGCCAAGTTTGACAGAAGGGCAATGACCATCAATGATATTATAGAACTGGATGTCAAATTTGCCTCCATGGTGATTGGGTACAAAATTTACCACTCCAGCAGAGAAAACTCTGTCTCCGGAACTGCAATATATGGAACCTATCAAATGTTAAAAGAACATTCTGATTATGATCTTTGTGAACTACTACAAAATCAGTTGATTAAGAATTTGAGCAAGATAAAGAAAGATAAGAAAAATTCCTTCAAATATGGTTCCTTGATTATATGCTTGTTCTTCTATTTTATGAATGAAGTACCTAGAATTCAAGGTGTGCATTGGACAACTGACAGACCAGTAGCATGGCAAATAAGAGATCACCTTCTCAGTCTTGGTGACTCCCAAGCCCAAAAGACTACCATTTGGGGCTACTTCAAAAACTTCCAGAGTTTAATGCAAGCAAGGGAAAGAATCCCTAAAACAATTGTGGAGAAGTATGAAAATGACATATGTTTCATGGTTGACGCAGATCAGTGCTTGATGGAAGCTGTAGAACCCAGGACAGTTTGGATAATGCCTATGGGTTATGAGGTGGATGGAAGAGTTTTGGATATGTATGCTCAACATCTTATGAGCACACCTAAAGATACCTCTGTGGAAAGGTTTGGAGCCTACAAGGAACTAAGTCTAAAATTGCATGTGGAGCTCAGACAGCTTGAGACCAAGAGGAAAGTACAGAGACAAGTTGAAAGGTATGTTGAGAGCATTGGCCTAACCAAGGAGGCAGTAAAGCAGAACAAAGAAAGAATTGAAAAGATGAAGAAAGGCACTGAGCAAGCTACAGAAGAAAAAGTAGAAAGTGAGCTAGCAGTCGCTCTGAAAACCCCACCAAGCTCCTCAAGGAAGACAAGGAGCTCTGCAACTCTTGTTGAGCAACTCAAGTCCACTTCCACTAAGAAGCCTAAAGCCACTCCATCCGATGATGGAGGGAAAAGAAAGAAAACCAAGGCCACAATAACCCACAAGAGCACAAAAGATGATGAAGAGACAGAGATAGATGAAGAAGTAAAAGAAATAAGATCCAAGAAAGCCAGAACTTCGAAGACTTCTGAAGACCAACCTTGTAGAAGCAATTAGTCTAGTAAAAATCTAGTCACTGGTAAGGTCGCTATGACTATTGATGAAATTGTAAAAACAATCACTGTTCATGGAAATTTAAAGCCTGTCAGAGTTTACTATGATAATTTTGATCAAGCAAATAAGAAAATTTTGGAAGATGCTATTATCATATATTTGAATGAATTCAATAGAGCCCTGTTAGAAATTTTACAAGAGCTTCCTAAAAGTTTAAGGAAAGTATTGGAAATGAGAAAAGAAGAAGCTAAGGATAAAGACATGGAACTCAGAGAGTATGTTCTCTCCACTTTGTGTCCTGTGATGACCAGAAGAGAAGCAGATAAAATCCTCAGAGAAGTTAAAGATAAATTTAGAAGCAAGGTCCGGATGAACAAACTAATGCTTGGTGAAACTGAGGAAATTGCAAAAGAAATAGAAGAAATCCTGAGAAAGGCTTTAGACAAAGATAAATATTATATTATTTTAGAAAAACAAGTAGAAGAAGTCAATCCTCTAGTTTTGGAACATGAAGCTCCAGAAGAACAGATTAACAAAAGAATTGATGACGTAGGTGTCAATTTAGATCCTCCGAAGTTATCCTATGAAGAGACTGATGTTATATTTTTAGATCTAAATGTTGGAGAAATCCAGGAAGAGGAACAAGTCAATTAGGAGGACATAGATATGATAGACAAAATAGTTGATGCAGGAGTAACTCCTCCACCTGATCATTCTGGAAAAGAAGAGGATATTACCACTACACATAGCCCTCTGGATCAGGTAGCAAGTGGTGAACAAATAGGAAAGAGTTCCTTTGCAGAGAACACAGAGAAAAGTAAAGCAGAGAAAGAGGAAGAAAAAGGAAAGAAAGTCAAAGTAGAAGAAGATGGTGCAAATGTTGAAGCACCTAAAGCATATACTGAGAAATCTGATGAACAAAAGGATGATTCAGAAAATGTTGCAAGAGACACTGCAGTTGCAGTGAAAAGTCTTCTTGAGAAAGAAATAATTGAGTTAGATGAACCTGAGCTAATCCAAGGTCTAGCCAATCCCAATGCTCTCTCTCCAATCCAATTGATGAAAATAACATCATTCACCCAAGTAAAGGCTAGAGAAAAGATGTTAAAGTTCCACATGGAGGACAATGAGCTATTGGGGATTGCAACCGGGATTTTGGAAAAGTTAATTCCATCCTACCAAAAGAGTCCATTTGATTCCCCCTCCAGACATCTGAAAAATATTATAAGTTCTGTAAATACTTGTTTTGAGTCCTTTGAGAAGTCTACAGAGACAAAAGTCAGAAATGAGTTTTTGGACAAGAGATTTAGTGAACTTAAGAGTCTGATAGGGTATGATAGGACTATACTTACTATCAGTATAAAAAGTGTTCAAAATGCTCTTAGTGATATATATAAATTTTGTCTATCTTGGCCCAAAGCAAGTGAGGATATTGAAAAGAAGATAAAGGAACAAGAACTGAAATTGTCAAATTTGTCCAATAATTTTGATCCTCTATCTCACCCATAAGTTAGTAATGTCAAGTAATTAACTTGACAGATGAGATAAAAAAGACTTGTTAAAGAAAAAGGAAACATTATCAAGATAATGTGTCAGCTCCGGGGATTGATTGCCCCTAAATTAGAGACAATACATAATTCCCTATCTGAAGCTCAGACTACAATTTAGACTAGTGATCCATCAGATCTATCAAAGGCAGAAGTATTTTCATTTTTGTTGAGTGGGCACATCTCAATTTTGGATGGAATGAAGAGTACTTGGGCCTCTGAACTTGTGCAAATGAAAACTAGCTTTGCAGACATCCTCAAGTTTATGTAAATAGAACTTAATGATTATTTGTACATATGCGGCATTATACACAGAATTTTTGGACAATTTTGCCTTGCGGACCCCACCCTTTGCCATTGATGTCAAAGGGGGAGTGAAGAGTACTGAAAAATGAGGAATCCAACAAAGGGAGAACATTGGAAAGAAGTATGAACAACAATATGGAGTACAAGTAAAGGGGGAGTTATTTTGACACTTAGTCATTTTTCACTAAAATGCCAAAGGGGGAGATTGTTGGCAAGAGACACTGCTTCACATTGATAGGTATTGTCATTGATGGCAACTAAGATCATCCAAATCATCCGCATAACACAATTTGTTCTTACCGGAAGTTAGAATTAGAATTTGTCTAAGTCCGGACAGTTAGGAATAGAGTAGGTGACAGGGTCTAGTATCTCAGTCCGGATCTCTCTGGTGGAAAGGCATAGTTTGCTGTAGATCTAACGTAGTTGAAAGCATTGTCAAGACACTCTAAATCTAGAGTTTTGTCCTTCGGTGATGAAGGCCTCAAAAGATATTAGCTTCTGAGTATCGGGTTTCAGTTTGACAGAACAAACAGTAGAAGAATAGGCCGACCTTGTGAATGATCTTAATTCCAGATGTATAGAAGTTGTTTATTGGGCAATTGGTGATGATCAATGTTGGTAGCCGACATGATTGGTGATTTGCGAGTGAAATTTTTGGTCCACATCTCATATTGTGTATAGATCTAGCCGACAGAGCAGAGTACTCAACAAAGTTCTAATTGTTTTTGAAGCCGATTGGTAAAATGATTGTAGATCATGTTGCAAATATATATAGCCAATGGAATTGGATGATTTAGTGTGTGTGTATATGAATAAGGTCTATGTGAGAAAAGCAGAAATCTAAGGTGCGAATGAAGGCAGAGCAATAAGAAGAGCAGAGCAAAGATGAAATGTGTAAGATTAGTTTTTGCACTTAATCAGAACTGAAACTATTGCATGGGTAGATGCTATTCTTCAGTTCAAAATATTTGTTATTCTCTTGTAATATATCTATAGGTAGTGAGCCTCCATTTGAGCAGTGAGCTCTGGGTAGTGAGTCCGAATGCATGTGCATTCCTATTTGTAAAATACCTTTAACAGGGTATTAATTTTTGTGGGTTAACCTCCACCGTGGTTTTTCCCTTAACCAGGTTTCCACGTCAAAAATCTTGGTGTCAAGTATGTTATTGTGTTGCTGCTCTTACACTTATGATTGATTGTTTTCATGGTTAAGTTATTGAATTGTTAATAAGTAGAAAAGGAAAGAATTAACTACAGAAAGATACAAAGTTTTGTGATAGCTGATTCACCCCCCCTCTTAGTTGTTTATCCTATTTCCAACAAGTTTTTCTTTGGAAAGCGAGATTCAACATCCAAACAGGGGGCCACAGTCACTGGAGCGTGCACAAAAAATGAAAAGTGAGCAAAATTAAAAATCTCAAAAAATTGGCTAAGGCATGAGATCCTAGGCGCCCCTGTCCAGTCTGGGTGCCTGGGTTTTCAATGTTAGAAAATTTCTTGTCCCAACAATGCCCCCTTTAGTTGTTTCTTGATCTTTGTTTGGTGACGATTTCCAAAAATAAAATAGCAGTCAAACGTCATCGGATCATTAGTTAGAGGCTGGGATCAAATAAGAATTGATAGAACTTCAAGATGCCAACATCAGTCAACTTTTTCAGTCAACAGTGACAGTTTGCCATCTTGTTGAAGTCAGAGGCAGGCCACGCCGGAGTTAAAACGAGTGCAAAAGTTTCAAAACGAAGGAAAATTGGCTAACACTTTTTGCAATTTCGCGTGTTTGACAACATCATCAAAGTAGTAGCTTTTTCATCATTCTCACATGTGAGCCTTAGGCAGCGATAAAATAGGAATTCATCCTATGCAAGCATATCAACTTGGATTTTTGCTCAAAATGTTGCTATCTTCGCAAATAAGCTTCAAGATTTGTGCTTTCATAAAGAAAGTTACTTTTTGCCCTATAAAAACAAATCTTTGGCCTCCTTTATTCATTATTTTTGGAGGTTGCATCCAGAGAAAGAAAAACATCATTTTCTTCTCATGAAGATTTGAGAACCCAAATGGAGTGCTTTTTCAGTATTCTTCGTGGTTTTAAGATTGGGAAGCACAGAGGCACGCTTTTTCAAGATCTATTTTTCTAGGGCATCATTTTCTAGAAATAGAGCTAGAGCTTTTTCAGTTTTCATCGAAATGGGTTCATTTGGAATCACGTGCTCTTAAAGATGGGAAAATTTTAGTTTTCTCAAAATCTTCTTTTTTGTCACTTTTTCGGGAAACCCTGTACTTTTTCAGAATCTGACGATCTGGATTGCTTAAGAACGAGATTGTCTAGAAAACCCATGTGCCAACTTTTTCTCTCAAAATCTGCTTTTTAAAAATCAGTGAAGGATGTCACCAACTGAGCAATGATGTAGATAAGGATGGAACTCAAAAAGTGGTAGTTAGCTCAATGCTTTTTTGAGTTAAAGTTATCATTTTCATTCAATCTTATCCATCCTTTAAATAGGAAAATCACTTTGTAATAGTTGAAACTTTCTCTGCTTTAAATCAAATTGTTTTAAAGCAGGTGTTAGTTAGAATCTTTTGTCTAGAATAGAAATGAAGCTTTCAAGTTAGTTATCTAGGATCAAGGAGATTTTAGGGTTCCCTATTCCTTGGATTTGTGTATAAATAAGGGCAACCTTGCCCATTGTTTAGTAACTATAATTGTGATAGCAAAATTTGTTGAGCCTATTTTTGCCTGCAAATTGTTATTTGAGTGTTTGTTCACCTTGTGTCCTTTGTAATCCAGTGTTTGATCGCATATTGCATGCCTATCTTTGCTGTAATACTGTTGTCCTGGAGTTGTAACAGCTTCTTGATATTGAGAAAGGATATCTCATGCCTTCCGTTGCTTTGATTCTCTATCTCATGTTCATTTAGTTTATCGTCATATGTGTTGCTTGCATATTCTTACTTTTATTTTACATCCTAAAAGTACAATGAGTCTTCGGGTGCAATCTAGAATAAGATTATTGGAGCTTTTGTGTTAATAAATCATTCCTTGTTTACTTTCAATTCCTAACCTTTGAATTTACTTGGGTTGTCAAAAGCATCATTTAGTTAGGCCTAGTTGTAGTTAGAAGTTAAGAGAAAAACCTTTGCTGCAGCTATAGAGTTTTATAACCTTGTGCTCGCAACTGAGAATAAAAAAAGATAGGCAATTTAGTTTATTTATCTTTAAAGCAATCATCAGCAAAGAGGGAGCTTCCCCTCCTAATTCGAAGAGCAGTTTATCTATGCATAGCTGTCTGTTTCCAACTCACATTCCAGAGGTGCGAATTGAAATGCCAATAAGGTGTATCGATTCCAAAGAAGCACAAACATCTTTACAAGAGGTACATGAAGTTATCTATGGGGCACACTCTAATGGACCTACCCTCGCAAAGAAAATTCTAAGAAGATAAATTGCTATATCCAAGAGGGGTCCTTGACAGGTTGTAAAGGGGAGTAGATGGCCTGGGGAATGTTTATTATGAGCATGGAGGTTGTAAATGGGACTAGTATGGGACAGTCACAATCCATTCCCCCCTAAATTTACTATGTGCAATCTATTTTATATTTTTCTCTTGGAGGCTAACCCCCTTACACAAACAAGAGGAAGTTACTAGGAAATGTATAGAGGGTTCCTCTAGGAAGGCCCTGAGACCATCTTTCCTTTGTGGCACTATGGTTCTACTTGGCACTGATCATCCTCATCTCATTGGGTGTATACGTGATGTGTTATGTATGGAGTTTAAATTTTGTGGTGTGTAATTGTTGAGAGGTGTTATGAGGAAATGTGGCTGCAATGAATTTGATAAATTGTAATATTCTTGATGATATAAACATGTTTATTTGGTAAGTGATAATGCAGAGGATGTAAGAGAGTCTGATATACAATATGGTATGCTTAAATTTTGAAGTGATAGATTTGTTTAAAGTTGTTTCCTTCACAATATGTAATGACATCTTATCATTTTTTCTATCTATTAAATAGCTAATTTTAGTTGTTATTAGTAACTACCAAACATGCTTATTGACAAATGATGATATAATGGATTCTAGGTTTCTGTTGTACCTTGTATTATGTTTGGATATCAAAATAAAGCATTAGAATCTTGTTATGTTTGTCTAGATATTGTACATATGTATTTCTATGGTATCTAACCTTGTTGGATGTGTTAGATCTAAGGAATATCCTTTCCTCTTGACGAATTCTAGGAGGAAGTCCATTTTTAGGGGGGGAGAGTGTAAGGTCACATGAATACCAACTAATAACCATAATGATAGACTTATTGGCATTCTTATGATAAGAAAGTATTATAAATATTTTGATTTGGATTGAGTAAATATTCAGTTAATGCATGTTGTTGATTATATCTTTTTATCGGTTAATGTAGCACATAACTATTGAAATGTTTTGTCTTAGGCCTTGACACGATTATATTCAAGATTGTTTATCTAATGGATATTTATTGTATTGGTACTCATTTACTCCTTCGGTGCAAGCTAATGGATGATAAATATAGGAACAAGGTGATTATGAATGAACATGTAGATTAGAAGTAATCAACATTCTAGATAGGTAAACGAGTTGCAACGTTATGGTAAACTAGGTGCGTGAAGGTACAATCTTAGTTATACAAAATTAGTATCTTAGGAAATGAATTAGAAGTTTTCTTAGTCTTCTATTTGAGTATAAATCACTATTTATAAGTAGAAGTGTATCATTGATATTTGGTATTTTGATTAACAAGTATCAGATTAACATGATTTTGGTGGTAATTACTTAAGAAATTATAGTAGAATTTGAAATTAGTTATCTCTATATTGTTAAATAGATGTTTTAGAAATATTGAAAATACTCATATATGTATAGTAATATAGGTGGATTAGAAATCTTATGATTAATCATGTTGGAAAATTGTCAATTTCATGTCTTCGCATGA
The DNA here is from genome assembly GCA_027924645.1 of Cunninghamia lanceolata. Classification (NCBI taxonomy): domain Eukaryota; kingdom Viridiplantae; phylum Streptophyta; class Pinopsida; order Cupressales; family Cupressaceae; genus Cunninghamia; species Cunninghamia lanceolata. The sequence goes on from BSBN01000065.1 coordinate 10,147,885, forward strand.
ATTTTGTAAACATTTTATATGGACATTTGAATTAATATATGTCTATCACTGTATCCCTAATTAGATTAGTAAAGGAAACATATTGGGTACTTATCCTTACCATGGAATTGATATAATAGATATAAATTATAAATAAAGACCTTATTATATCATCATTCCCTGAGTTAGTCTTCTATATTTATTCATGTTAGAGTCGTAATAAAATGTATGTTGTGTAATTATATCAAGGTAGGTTATTTCTTCATGTGCATTATCTTTACAAAGAGGAATTTATAAACTATTCTTTGTAAGATCAAAAAAATTTACTTGGCCTCAAATTTGAGTCATAATATTGCATTATTTTCATGGAGAGAGAGAGAATACTTATTTTGGAACTAGTCCAAACAAAATCTTGTGAATGGTAAGTTTGAATATTTCATGTTTGTGTAGGAGATTGTCGACCCAACTGTTTAATAGAAAAAGGGGGAAAGATGTCCAAATGATGTTTTTAAAGGGTTTGTGTTGATCCTCCTTTCACCACTAAACATTCAAGGACATTTAACCGAGTAGAGAACTCTACTACATATCTCCTGTCACTTGGAACATATGGGAAGATTGGAATTGTGTGAATTTGTTGTTTAATTAAGTCCAATTATGCTCAAAACCCTAATTTCGTGAAATCGTAAACAAACAGACAAATTACAGAAAATGATATATCAAATGACGACTAAATACATACCAGATTTTGAAGTTTGGTGTGTGGAAAAGTCAGGTTCTAATGAGTGGGCGCCCTAGTCTAGTGTACCTACTTTTGTCGTGATCTCTGAATAACGTCTGCAACCTATTCTTGCTGTCATAGAGATTTCATTACTTCAAAATCTGGAGGACTAATGAGCGGGAGCCCAAGTCCAAGCCCTAGTTTTCTTCTAAAATCTGCAATTCTGACAGTCTTCACTGCTCTCCTGCAACTCCACTTCTTTCGCTTCTGAAACCTGTAACCTGCAATCACAGAAAAGTGGGTTGGGGGTTGTGGTGTTTAGAGGCTTGCCTCGATCAAGCCCTGGAGAGACATTCAAGTCTTTTGAATACTATTGTTAGATAAAGAGTGTGTATCCTTGCCGGATAGAGGCAAAATCCAAATGATAAATGATATAAAATACAATAGATATCACCTTGTAGTGTAGATCTCATGGAAAGGTGCTCTTCATGCCATGAGGAGATGGATGTCAAATTTGCAATCACAAACACAATAACAACACAAAATACTGCTCTGCAACACAATGAATTCCTTGAATCACTTTCACATAAGCTTGTATATCAAAAATGCCATCTAGTTCCCATCTAGTTTACAAATGAATCACTAATCATGCTTATATATGCAACTTCAAACATTCCCACTAAGAATTTCATAATTCAAACTTAGGATGTCGGCATAGGACCTAATAACGGTCATAAAACTGACACCCAAAAATAGGTCCTAACCTAAAATAGGGCAGGACTAGGGCATGGGTACTCAAGTCCTCCCCCCTATTTCAGGTAGGATTTATGTTAAGCACATCCCCTAAGTCTCATTTGCCATGAAACTTCATGGTTTTCTCATCGGGAGTCACCATTAACATGCAAGATGACCTAAATGCATTCTAAAGGACCCAGGAGCTAAACCTTAAGAGGGAAAAGCCCCCAAGGGTACATTTTCTGACATAACATTTAGCCCCTACTTTAATGTATGTATAAACGCAAGGCACATACATGCATTAAAGTAAGGTCAACAAACACAACAAACACGCCAAGCACGGAGAAGACACACCAATCACAATGAAGACAGTAACAGACACGCAAAACATGGAGAAGACAATTATAGTCACACAAAACATGGAGAATACAACATTGAAGACATGCAAACCATAGTGAATATAGTGAATGCAGTGAACACAATGATTATTTTCTTTTTCTTTTTCTCATATATAAAATGCAAAATGCAAGTACAAGGAAAGTAAACACACCACCCATAATGCAGGAGGGACTCATTGCCACCGATCTTTAAACTGCATATGGGGTAACAGACATGCAAACCAAATCTCAAAGTGTAGGAGGGACTCATCACCACCAGTCTTTAAGACTGCACTTGAGAACAAACATGCCATACAAATCAAGCACACCATACAAATCCTGAAGCATAGGAGGGACTCATCACCACTCGTCTTTAGACTATGCTTGGGAATAAACATGCCATACACACACATGGAAGACACAGAGAAAACATGGCAGATAAGCGATGGAATAAACCTATTGCTAGGTTCATAGCCATCTCAGGCACATTACATGCATACACTGATAATCGGGCTTCGCCACAACAATTGCCGAAGACACGCTTAAGTGTTAGGATAGTCTCAGATTTGCTCCCCGGCTGCTTAGAGGAATTTTTGAAAATGACAGGATTGTGTAATCTCCTCAAGAAATACACCATCCTCGCCTCACACAGAGGGCTTAAAATAAAAAAGGATATGCATGATATCTCGCCTCTGCAGAGGGCTTAAGTGATTGCAGTAGATTTCAAGATTTATAAACACACTTTGCTAGCATCTAAATTAGACGGCTTACCTTATATATGCCCCACCTTAAGGTGGTTGATATCATGTACCGATATCAAGCACGTTAAGGTAGGAAGAAAAGACACAAGGGAACATGAGCTCTCGCAAAGCCCATGCCCCCTGGAGGTGACATGTACTTTACGATCGCCAAATGTTCCCACAAACATAATTTCCTACAAGAAAAGGTGTTAGCATCCATATAATCATGATAAACAACAATGCATATGATCATTCACATAGAGAGCCAAGGTTATACTATGGATTCAGAGACCGAGTATAATCGTGGGGCTATACCGTAGAAATCTCAAAACTGAGTGTAACCAAGGTGAGATTCAAAGATAAACAAGGTGCACGGAGCATTAGTATTGTTATGTTTTGTAAGTGCGATAAGACAACATCAAGATCACATAGAGTAATTCTACTAGCCAAACGTCAGATAATATATATTCCAACCCCGTTGTCATGTATGGACTTGATCCATTTTTTGATTTCTCGCTGAAGGGACACTAGGTCCGTATTAGTATAATTTATTTTCATCATCTACCCGCTAGATAGAACCACTAGAGGAAGGTAAATAATAAATCAAGAGAGGAGAAACAAGTGCCTTAGGGACAGTCACATAGGAGGGTGCCCCCAAGTTACCAACCGCAACGCTATGTCCATAAGACACAACACTCAACAATAAAAATAGAGGAGAAGAAATATAGAAGAATGATGATACAAATAGAAGAAGGGTCACAACAGAGGTGGTCTCCCAGTATCCTTGACCTTAAAAAAGTGTCAAGGGTCATCCCAGGAGGCCTAAACAACACATAACACATCACAGGGGAAACACAACATGGAGGGGAGGTCACATACACAAGCCGATCATGCTACCACATAAGTGACCACCAGGGTTAGAGATACTTAACTTGTAAGGACAAACTAGTCTAGAATTTTGATCTTGCGAGTATCTTGGAGAGATGCTCTATCAAGTTTTGTGCGAAGCTTGAGTGGTTCTTATGAGAGTCTTGTTTGTTGTCGAGAAGTCCATGCAATGTTGGTTTCTCAAATTCTTGTGTATGCAAGACCTTTTGTTGCTTGTGAGGAGGAGAACCACTATTATTTCCAACTGATGATAATCATCTTTCTCCTTTTTGATTTTTAGCTATCTTTCTTTGTTGAGTTCGTTTACCATAGTGGCAATGACTATCTTGTACTATCTCAATCTTTTCTTTCGTTATAGTCTCTTGTTTCCATTGTTCTATTTTTCTTTATGATGCATTTTGGTTATCTCCCGATCCTTGTAAAGATAACAGAGGAGGAACCTCAACATAAATGCCCTTTCCCCATGGATGAGGTGGGTTATCCAACTTTTCTTTATCCACTTCTGTCATACCCACAATGTCATCGTAATTCAAATAGACATCTTCTACTTCCACTATGTTCTATTCCAACATGTTATCGATATGCTTAGGGAAAGGATTAGTAAAGATTTGCAAATTCTAATTTAGAGGAGCAATTGATTTGTTTCCAATATCATTCACACCAGATACCTGCATAACATTTGAATCGATGAGGTCTTGTAATTCATGTTTAAGACACATGCACCATTCAGTATCATGTCCTTATTGTTGATGATAGTGACAAAAAGCATTAGTATTGAAATAAGGTCCTTGCGTTCTACTAGGATCCAAAGGTTTAATTAGAGGAAGCTTCATGAGATTATTACTGAGCTTGATTCATGATAGAATGATAGGACTCAGATATCGGAGTAAATTTTCTTTGCTGATATGGTGCCTTCTTTGGATTAGTGAAAGCAGACACTTGGGAAAAGTTGTTTGAATTTGGTCCATTAACCTTGATGAAACTCTTATTATTCCTTTTAAAGTTGTTTTGTGATGGTCCACTCGTGGATTGACCAACTTGATCGAATGAGTTTTGGTTTTCATACTGACTAGATGAAAGTTGATAATCACAAAGGGCAGTACATAAATGTTGAAAGGAATTATACTTCATCAAGAGAATCTTATCATAGATGTTAGGTTGTAGATTTGTAATAAACACCTTTTGAACATCCTCATCCTTCATCTGATATTGTTTTTATGCATAGAGAGCTTGATACTGACTAATGAATTCAGTTAACTTCTCTTTCATACCTTGCTTTCAATGAACTAAATCGATCAAAGAGACTTGATGTCCAATGAATGTTGTAAAAATTGATCAACTAATTGCAAAAGAGAGTGCATTGAATTCAAAGGTAAAGAGCAAAGCCATTCTAAAGCAGTATCTTTGAGAGATTGTGGGAAAATTTTTGCTAACAAGTCCTCTTCAAAGTAGAAATCACTACATATAGCCGTGAATGCTGCCACATGAGTATTAGGATCACCTTTTCCACCATATTTTTCAAAGTGAGGGGTCTCAAACCTCTCAGGCATAGGAGTTCTCAATATTGCATAAGATAGGGGATTACAAGCATGATAAGTTGGTATATTAGGTTGTGAAGAATTCGTCAAGTTTGTCACCTTTTGTTGTAAAGAAGTCATGCCTTGCAAAAGTTGGTTTAGGATGACATCATTGGGAGATGTGGTTTGTTGCGAGGAATTAGCACCAAAGTGAGGAGGTGATTGAGCTTGAGTATTGATAAGGAGAGGCTATGAATAGTTCAATGGTGGTTGGACATAGTGATAGGTGGAAGGTGGTTGCGAATAGTTATATGTAAGAGTTGGTTGAGAATAAGTGGGATGAAGAGGTGGTTGAGAGTAATTATTCATGGAAGAGGTCCCCTTAGAAACTAGGTTTTGATAGTTAAATCCCACGGATTTGTAATTTTGTGGATTAGTGCCATTAGATACTCTAATACCAGTGGTAGCATTACTACAAGCATTTGCATTAGTTGTTAAAATTGTCAATGTAAATGTAGACATTCCAATGGTTGGTATAGGTCCCGATACTTGCGTATGAGATAGTGATGACATGTTGTTAATAACTTTTGCACATTCGATCACTGGTATAACATTAGTTTGTACAATATGTGTTAAACCTTGAATAACATTAATACCATCTTGTCCTTCTCTTATCAATTCTCTTATGTTGTGAATCACAGGTATAGCTTCTTCCGCTATCCTTTCAGTTTGCACAAATGCTTGAAAATCGGCTAACTCTTTATCAAGTTTGTTTATTTGCTCATTAGGTACATGTGTTAACACCTCAATAGTGTCCTCAACATCATGAAATACTTGATTTTCCATAGTGGCTGTATGAGGTATAGTTTCTTGCAAAATTTGTGTCTCTCCTTTTGTAGAGAAGGTGTTCAACAGATTGTCAAAGGTAGGAATACCATTTTCTTCAAGAGCACTAGATCCCATGATTCTTCTACTTATTATTAAAGGGATATTTATATTAGGGAAGAGGGTTATAATACTCATAGAAAATCATGCAACACTCAATGCACAAACTAATAGAACAAGCCCAAAGAGCAAGATATGTTTAAGATCCAAAATGACCTAAAATGCTTGATTTTTTCAACTTTTTTCAATGCAAATAAGTGAAAGAAGAGGTGTTGTAAGGAAATTAATGAGGTGAAGAAATTAATATGTCTAATATTAGTCCAATAAATTAATAATATCCTTCACAAAACACCTTTTATGCATTTTTATACTGATGACAAGCCAAAACCTAGTGAAAATACACTAAAATATGCAAATTTTCATGAATTTTCAATGCAAAAGCCCAATAAAAAGGGTGTTGTAAAGAATTTTAGTAGGGTCAGAATATTATAACATTGATAACATCCAATTAATATAGAAAAAATCCTTCACAACATTCCTATGATGCAATTCTAGAGAGATGATAAGGCCAAATCTAGTGAAAAAGCAAGGTTTTCAAACCCTAAACGTGAAATTTTGCAAGAAAGCCACTATGATGAAACACTAAAGTTAGAAATCAGTCCTAATGAGAGTTTTTAAAGGGTAGTAAAATCTGAAACAAGATTTTGACTACAGATCCTAGCTAATGCAAAACTAGGTTATATGGAAAATGCACAATTTCAAGCAATTTTTAACAATTTAAGCATGAAAATGCAATGTAAATGAACGGTGAATGAAAAATTTCTGTATTTTTAAATCATATCTGATGATAATGACATAAGTTATATGAAAGTAAATGCCAAATAATTCAAATTATTTGAAAATGCAAGCTAAAAATGCCAAAATTTTCAAAATTTTCAATTTTTTTGTAATTTTTCAAATGCAATAAGATGATCAATGAAATGAATGTAAATCTGAAGTACAACACTCAACAAGGTGCAAAATTAATTAAAAACACGGGTTCACCAAAATGTTTAATAGAAAAAGGGGGAAAGATATCCAAATGATGTTTTTAAAGGGTTTGTGTTGACCCTCCTTTCACCACTAAACATTCAAGGATATTCAATCGAGTAGAGAACTCTACTACATATCTCTTGTCACTTGGAACATAGGGGAAGATTGGAATTGTGTGAATTTGTTGTTCAATTAAGTCCAGTTATGCTCAAAACCCTAATTTCATGAAATCGTAAACAAACGGACAAATTATAGAAAATGATTGCACACAGAGATATCGAATGACAACCAAATACATATTAGATTTTGAAGTTTGGTGTGCGAAAAAGTCAGGGACTAATGAGCAGGTGCCCTAGTCTAGTGTACCTACTTTTGTTAGGATCTCTGAATAATGTCTGCAACCTATTCTTGTTGTCATAGAGATTTCACTGCTTTGGATTCCAGAGGACTAATGAGCGGGCACCCAAGTCCAAACCCTAGTTTTCTTCTCAGATCTACAATTCTGACAATCTGCACTGCTCTCCTACAACTCCACTTCTTTTGCTTCTGAAACTTGTAACCTGCAATCATAGAAAAGTGGGTTTGGGGTTGTGGTGTTTAGAGGCTTGCCTCAGTCAAGCCCCAAAGAGATATTCAAATCTTCCAAATATCATTGTCAGATAAAGAGTGCGTATCCCTGTGGGATAGAGGAAAAATTCAAATGATAAATGATATAAAACACAATAGATATCACCTTATAGTATAGATCTCATGGAAATAAGGTGCTCTTCATTCCATGAGGAGATGGATGTCAAATATGCAATCACAAACACAATAAAAACAGAAAATACTGCTCTACAACACAATGAATCCCTTGAATCACTTTCACATAAGCTTGTATATCAAAAAATGCCATCTAGTTCCCATATAGTTTACAAATGAATCACTAATCATGTTTATATATGCAACTACAAACATTCCCACTAAGAATTTCGTAATTCAAATTTAGGATGTCAGCATAGGACCTAATAATGGTCATAAAACCAACACCCAAAAATAGGTCCTGACCTAAAATAGGGCAGGACTAGGGCGCGGGCGCCCAAGTTCTCCCCCTTATTTTAGGCAGGATTTATGTCAAGCACATCCCCTAAGTCCCATTTGCCATGAAACTTTAGGGTTTTCTCATTGGGAGTCACCATTAACATGCAAGATGACCTAAATGCATTCTAAAGGACCCAAGAGCTAAACCTTAAGAGGGAAAAGCCCCCAAGGGGACATTTTCTGACATAACACCAACGATTTATTCTAAGTAAAAAACTTTTAGATGCTATGTCATCGCTGTTATTACACTCTCTTTTGTAGGAGTTTTATACAAATTCTCATTATGCCATCCCTGCGAGTAGATATGCCTGCTTATTATTATTATTAGTAACCAAACCAAAACGGAACTTATGGATATCCAAATCAAATGTAATGTCGTTGTGGGAAAGTCTTATCATTTTTAGAATTGTAATCTTAAGTGGATAAATATCATTTTCATTATTAGTTCCTACCGTAGGCAGGATTACTAATGCATCAGTTCGATGCAATTATTTCAACTCGCTGAGCCAATCGCCATGTAGAATTTAAAAAATGAGCGAAAAAACTATAGTTTGTAATTCATTTTTCCTATTTCATAACTGGAAAAAAGTGATTTATCTTCTTTTCTATTAGATGATACTACAAACAGTCAGTGCAAAAATCATATTTTTGTTTTTTCAAATTTCAAATAAATGATTCAAATATAAGACTTTTATTAAAAAAGCAATACATATCTCAATGAAGGCAATAAATGCCATAAATGTATTATAAATGGCATAAATGTAGTCGTAGATTTCCAGATTTTTATATTGGCATATCTGTAAAAATATCTTTGTGATCAATGCATATATTGGTATGATGTGACAAGGATATATACGATTCAATGCATATATTGATGTGTATTGATGGAGGCATTGAATGCTTTGGAAAAAGTGTTTGAGAAGCATGTAAAAAGAAGCTGCATATTTGAAAACTTTGTCATAGATGTCAAACCACATTTGAGTAGCAGTCTGAGAAGCAGTGGAGATAGCATAGAAGATAGATTTGAGCAGTAGTCTGAGAACTAGTGGAGATAGCATAGAATATAGATGAGTTTTTTCTCCAACATAGATAACTTTTTCTGAATATCTATCTATCTGTGGGCCTGAAAAACACGGTATGTATTTTGTTGTGACAAATCTTGTGATTTTTCTAGCTTTCATGTTTGCCCATGCTGCTATGCGCTATCTTCCCCTGCAAATGTAGTCCGTTATTTTTATATTCTTCTAATTTGTATATTATATTTCCTTATTTTCCATGATTTCTTCTGTATTTTGTAAGAACATGGAACTATAAATTATCTAAAAAAATGTTTCTATGTCCTCATTTGCCAAGCCTGGATGACAAACCTGTAGTTGAGCATCATCAATGGTCTCCAACTTCCATGCGACTCTACACAATACATTCCATCCAAGATATCTGAAAGAAAAACAATATAAATGATTAACACAATCCCTGATGTCAAAGAGATATTCATTGCAAATTCAAGAGTGGAAATGCAATCTGAATTTAAAATAAACTAGTAGTTGTAACAAACATTCATATAGAATACTGCTCAAAGTACTATTGTAGTCAAGCTAAAAGGAATTTCCTAAATACCACATCTAAGAGAATTTTACCACCATTACTTGCTTCCTTTGTTTGCAACCCCAAAAAACAAGGTTCCCCTGGTTTATATGGCTTCAGAAGTTGCTTCATGATAGCAGAACTCTTGCCCTCACCAAGTACATTAATTACAAACTTGCCTCCAGACAAAACTAAACTTTCCACTGCTCTATCTTTTGCTACCTGTGGTTTCATAATTCATTCAATGATTAAAAACTTAAAATGTTATTGTTATGCATAGATTTTTAGTATTAAAAACTTGTGTTTCAATTTGAGATGGAGGGAAAAGGGAAATTGTTGAAAAACAAATAGAAGTAGAAATTACATCACCAATGCTTGGAAATCATATAGAAAAAGGATATGGCATTGAATAAAGAAGAATATAAACTCTTCAACTTGACCCTCACAAAGTGTTAGATACTAACCGCTAAGGTTATGCTAGGGGGAACAAAAGTAGCTTGGCTAACCCATGATGCAAGCATTGCACTTTCAACATCACCATTATTTGTAGAAACTACACAAAGTGACCCAATCACTCTTCCCCTGTAGGTATCCCAAAATAACATTCACTGGGCTAGTCTTGGAATGTGGTATTGAAGGCCTATTGACCTATATTAGAGTAGGATAGGTGATCAAACTCATAACCATTGCTCCCATCACACAAATCACCGTGCCCACAATTTTGGATTGGATGTGAGCATGCTTAATGTCTACTTTCTGCATTCTATAGAGCAAGAAAAGTGCACCAGATATACCAAAAAAAGCAAGGTATAGCTCAACAAAACAATATGGCACAATACTAACCCTAAAGCCCATGCCATGATGAAAATAATTGTAGGCTCCAAATTTTCCGTGATGGAAGAAAAGGTAGAAGATGTTTCCCTCAACCCCATTAACATCAGTGCTTGAGTAACTCCCATATTGATTCAATTAACAAGTAAATCTTAGCTTTAAGTGAACTCATTCTGCTAAGAGATATCAGAAGCACCTGAGCTAACAAAGATAAGCTCATCTTGGACCGCTTTCCCCTATACAAGAAAACCCAAAATATGCTTAAATAACTATGACCAATGGTGTGAAAAAATTCAATTAAATATCTCTTCATTGATTGACAGTTCTAAATATGAGAAACGTCTATTATTAGCATACCTGTCGAGAAAGAAGGCAAAGGGGCACAATACAGAGGCCTCCAAGCCATAATGTTTTTAAAGAAACCAAATTTGGATATAGCTTATATAAAAGATATGGAAAATTTATTTAAGATCTTGAAAAGTAGAAACTCTAGAGAGTACCACATGCGGGCAGCTGTCCTCCCCTGTGAACCCTATGCAAAGCTTTGTCATCGGCGATGACAGTGACTCACTATCTTCAATCTTTTATTGCCTTAGTTAAGAACTTTGTTCATTTACCTTTCTAGTAGACAAAGATGGCAAAGAACTAATTGAAGAGCACTCCCATACCTACATTGTCTTGGTAAAGTTTAAATAGCTGCATTTTCTTTGTTATTTGGAACATCTGAAGTCCCAAAGCTAAAAACAACTACGACAGCTCTTCTCTACACACTTGAAAGTAAAATTATGACCAGAGTCAAGAAAAAAAAAGTGAGCATAACCCAGGTCAAATGATGCCATCCCCAAATATAACAAGAAATTTGAGAGATAAAACACCGTTCAAGTGTCACTTGGATCAAACAAGAATTAGTGCAGCATTGCTAACTGTCTATTTTAGCTATGTTTTTAATTGCATTTAGTTAAATGTGTCGCGGATAACATGAAATTAGAGGCCTACAATGGCGGGATTGCAAGAAGTCACAGTTTTTTCATACATGTTACAAATGGCTCATGATATTTACAACTACAACAACAAACAAGATGGAGACAAATAGATAAAAAACTCCTATCCCTTACAAGGCTAGCTATACTATGAAAACAAAAAAAATGGAAATAATTGAAACCCTTAAAAATGCTGTCTCTAGTGATCACCAACAAATAAAAGCAGAAGCTTCCCAAATGGGGAATTGCCCTGCCATTGGGGAACCAAATGGGAAATGTCTGAAAAATGAATAACAAAATATAGAAACTCTTTCAATAGAATAGGAACTTTTGAAAACCCTTAGAAATGGTATTGGACAGAGCAGAAAACTAGAGAAGCTAATAATGTCGGTTAGGTATTCTGGTTGTGACAGAACTTTGAACCCATTTCTCCCCATTGAAAAGAGAAACATAAAGAAAGGAAAAGAGGGAAAAAGCAAAAAGAAGATTGGGAAACAAAAGTATCTATCCAGAAGTTAAAATTAGAAAACAAGTTGGCAAAATTAGAAAAAAGAGGAAGCATTTGTGGGATTGTTTGCAACATGTAACCATGCGAGAGTCCTCTACAATCAATTGGGTGGGTTTTTTATTGTCTAAATTTCTGGGTTTCTCTACATGACACTTCATCAAGGATTATTTTGTCTAACTTTATGGGTCTCTATTAGGGAACCATCATCAGGGATACGTTTGAAGCCAAGAAAAAAACCACACAGTTGATTTCAAAAGACTCTCAGGCAAGTAGTAATGTTTCCACTAAATTTCTACTACTTTATATTTTTTTCTAATTAAATTGACTAATTCTACAGAAAGTTTCAGAAGCTTTCTAGCTATGGATCCATTTTGTAGGCACTAAAACAATAATTTTTATAGGAATTAGGCACTAAAAGGCCTAATTTTTTCTCTCATCCAAAAATCAACGGTAGGAGGAGTTTGTCCCGTCCAACTCTAGATTTTTCTGAATTGCTGGTGTCCCATCTCCTATAACTATTGTTGTAGCTCAACATTTATACTTGGATCTTGACCATCTATATTTGTGCTCCATTGTAAGAGGAACCCAGAGTAGAAACAATGTTATGGGTTGGCCCTTCAACTTGAAAGAGCTTTAGCATATATTGTGCTACTGTTAGAAGAGAACGCGTAGGCCTCACAAACCCATGGACACATTACAACTGCATGCCTGTAGATGCAGAGTTCTATGCCAACTGTCAATGTTACAAATTTATAGTTTTGTTTACATAAAATAGGTAACATTATTTAGGATAAAAATACAAACAAATAACCATGACCAAAGTAAAAAAAAACCTATTTTATTTAATTTTTAATTAATAAGAAAGGCCTAGAATAAACCTAAGTCATCCAATCTACCGTTGTTACTGCCAGTAAGGAATTTGATAAATGCCAGTAAGGAAATAAATAATCATGGATGTGTCATGGAGATAACCATAGATACAACATCATTTATTCAGGGCATGTTGTGTTGTCAAGTAATCATTTGAAACAAGATACCATATTTACGTTTTACATTGATAAATCTAAAGTTTTAGTAGTGAAATAACACCATTTTTAGCTAATAGGCTTTTATATGTGAGCATTATAGTGCTCAGAAAATTGTCTCACGCTGTAAAAAAAATTCACACCGGAAAATTCTCTAAACTCCTCGGATCGACGTATTCATTGAACCTCCTACGGGTGCAAGTGCTAGTTTTAATGTTTGCATGGAGTGGCGAATTGGTAAATGTATACATAATTTCCATTTCAATAAAGATGAAACTGAAATTAAACTACTTCTATGCTAAAATATATGTAATAATTACAAGTTAGTACGCACCAAAAACATTGCCTAATTTAAATCAAGTTTTAGTATGCTTTTGCAACATCTCTACTAAGTTCTGCGCTTCTTTTTATTTTCCTCTTTTCACTTTACAACTGAAATATATAACCATGCCTTCCATTTGCAGCTTTGTGCTATTTGCTTCTATTTCAAAACAAATTTGGTTAGAAATAAGGGTACATTCTCACTAGCATATATAACTGATCGGCTTGTTGAATTCAAAAAAATTAGTTGTTAGGGGTGCGTAATAAAAACTCAAATATGTAATCTCAACCATGCCCCTTAAAGGCATTTATCCTTTCATAGAAATTTCACACAACATAGACACATTATTGACAAATTATATGATAATGTATTTATTACACTAATCATTTTTATGAGCAAGATATTTATGGATTATGTGACCATGTCGAACATTGCATTCACATATTCTTTTCAAAAGGAAAAATTTCACAATATCAAAATCATTCACCCACTTTTCACTTTGGCTACATTGGTGATGCAGAGTGAAACGCAACGGAAGCTAACTAACAGGAAGGAGGAGCCAAATATACAAACAGCATGATAAAAATCCCTATCGGCTCAGGATCATCATCATATTTCCAAAAAACACCAATAGCATCATCATATTTCGGATGAGCAGAATTATCCTCCTGCCGACTACTGTTCACCTCCTCCGCCTGTCGCCTATCATCATCATCATGATACTCAACGGGCGCAAACATCCTCCTGTTGCACTGTTCATCGGGCGCCAAACACTAGCGGCATCATCATGATATGCGACACCACCTTCGTCAGCAGGATATCAAATATCCGGTTGCTCCAAATATCCTGATGACGACACATTCAACACCTTCCCTTCGATGCTCCGATAGCCGACGACACAAGCAACAGCATCATGATATGATTTATCCGGTTCTCTCGAAACCTCCTGATGATGTTAACACAACTTTCTGCCGAGAGCCTACGCCGATACCTAAACCCTTAGCGACAACAGGATCAACATGCATAGAGTGATATCTCAATATCCTGATGACGATGACGTCATATCCTGATGACGATGACGTCACACAATATCCTGATGACCTCTTCAACACTTAGCCAAAAAACTGAACTTTCACTCCCGCATCTGTTAGCGATATGCGGATGATGAGCACTCACAGAAAATGATCCTGACGGCGATATATACACTGAGTATATATCTGACTTACAACATCCTGATGTACTTGCAACATGTAAACTTCGTTAGTTTCATAACCCGATCTTCACCTTATGCCGATGCACTCCTCTTCGGCAACTCCTGATGATGATCACCCCGACGAACTCGCACTTCATGCACTCAACTGCATCATGCTCATCTTCACTTATCCGGATGACGACGTCCAAAGTGACTGCAGGATATAAACCGAAATATCCTGATGAAGCCGTTTTGACGAACTCCCAACCTTAGCGAAATCTCACTTCGCCGATCCTCCAGGGATGACCTGATCCACTCTCAGGGTGATCTTCCAAACTCTATCAGCTCGACCTAGCACATGAGGATGCTAGGCTTCTCAACATCTCTCGACCGCGATCCTGCACACCTGCATGCGAACAAACAGAAAACACAAACTACCTCCTAATCTACTGTACACAACCATTCCACCGATTCGACGAATCAACCGGTGGAATGGATCAGCATGTCCATGAAACCACCAGATCAGCAAAACGATTAAACAATGGAATCCAACCAGAGAAAGAACACAAACAGGATCTCTTTATTGATTTCAAAGATGCAATTACAATGATCAGTCTCTCTCTCTCTGTCTCACTCTGTGCAAACTAACTTGATCGATGATATCTCTATCTGTATCCAATATCAACCGATCCCCATGCTTAAATAGATTTTCCTACGAGTACTACTGACCCGACTCCAAGCGGCTGGGAACTCTCCAGGCGGCTGGGAGATCCAACCGGACCCTACAGCATGACAGCTGTTCTAACAAACTTAACTAAAAATAGTAAAAGCCTGGTCAGCATGATCTTATCATGATCAGCGTGACCTTATTACATGGATTTGGTCTTATCAGACCTTCTTGAAAACATAAACAAGACCTAAAACAACTAACTGCCTCATGAAGGCCAGCTGTCAGGTAGGTGCTCCTGCACCAATTGGTTATGCATTGCTACATTTGTCACTTTAGATGATCCTATTTCTTGATTACTCCACATTCCTTCACACTCAAATATTTGGTTGAAACACATTTTTAGGACAATTCTATATGTTACTATTCACAATATTTACATCATACATGACATATTTCATTTTGCTCACATGGATTGTCCTTATTAATTATTGGTAGTGTTAACTTATTATTGGGGGTAACCTTGGGGGCATCTCATCCCCTTATTTTTATGTACTTACATGCTTATTTCATATCTATTATTTTACTTACTTACTGCAACTACACGATGTCACCTATCTTTATTCATTGTGTGCTTGTTGTGCCTATAGGAAATTATTTATAAACATTTATTACATGTTTATTTTTCCTACACAATGTTATATGTTTTTATCCATTGACATTTATTATATACATGCCTTTATATGATGTTATCATTTTCTCCTACCTCCAATTTTGTGCATCCTTTGTATGCAACCAAATGAAGGGGGCATATATTGTCACTAACATTTCTTCATGAGTTTGACTGTAGTGATGTAGTTATGACAAATATGAACATTTTTGGTACAAGATAGAGCTTCAATACCGTATCTAGATAGAGTGCATTTTTGCATACTTAGAGACCTTATTGTGCTATTTGTAGAGTCAAATCCTATTCTATATCAAGATAGGTTCCTTTACATTTGTTCACTTGGTTAGAGCCCTTTTCTACTTAGTCAAAGTTGTACCACTTTCTATAATAGGCAAAATATTTCACCTTATTTCTTTTACTTTTCTATAAATAGTTTTAGCAAGTTGTGATTATGGTCATTTTTAAATGCTCAATAAATGCTACTCATCACAAAATTTTCTTTTGTGCTTGTAGGTTCTTGATGGAACACTCATGATGATGAGAGTATACATGATTGACATTCATGATTTGCATACGTCACACATATAGCTTTTGAATATCTAAAAAAATATTTAATTTCCATGTTGGATGTTTGATTTTACTTTGATATGCATGCTCATGGTAGCTCACATGCAATTCAAAGTAGTGGAAAAATGTAATGGTGAAAATCACATACCCATGCCCTTTTATCTTATGTTTTTGGCTCATGATTACTAATTTGTCCTTTATGCATTGACTAACTTGTGTAAGATGCTATATTTCACATGGAAGTTAGCAAATGGCATTACCCTACCCCAATCCCATCATCACTTGTCCCTAGAAATCAATCCCCATCCCTAAATCTACAATTCATTAGCTTAGTTTAGGTTTGTAAGTGTAGATTTCATGTAAATCATCTCTGTACAAGCATATTTGAACTCCAAAATTTTAAATTGGGCCCCATTCCCTCTATTTCAATTATTTGTTATGAGCCAACTAAAGTGTGAATTATTTCAAATGACATGCTAGGGTGGTGTATTTTAGGACTAATCCTAATTCAAATGAATCATCTAGCACTTATGAACTAGCAAGGAGAATCAAAAGAACATTAAGGACTACAAAGAATCTAGTAGAATTGTTATTACTTCAACAACACATCATCACCCTGGGAGTGTAAGTTACATGCTTGCTTTTTGTTCTAGATCTTAGTTCATTGTTCTTGAATTGGTCCATCCAGGGGTTTAATTGAGAACTTGACCTTCACAATTCAACAAATTCCCCAAAGGTGTTTCTAAACGTTGTTTGTTCCTTATTAAATTTAGATCAAATACACAAGGGCAAACAAGTTTCAAATATTAGAACTCAATCGAATCATATTCACAATTTATAGGTTTAGTTTCATGCATAAGTTTAGGTCCACACCTACAGAGCACTTTTGCACCCACATAAGTGAACTAGGATGGTGAACAATGAAGTTGCTAGACTAGCAATAGTCCTCTAACAAGTCTTTATTTTCTGACACTGTGGTGAGTGGATTCTTGAAATTTGTACTATAAAATCTTCATAAAAAATAAAGCTAGGTACCCTTGCATTATTCCCACAATTAATTTAACATTTATTTCAATAATTTGATATCAGTCTCAATTGATTTAATAAAATAAAATTATTCATTTGTTTTTATTTATTTAATTAACCTAAATATTTATATAAAAAGGCATTCATTTCTTTATACACCACCTAGTAACTCCTTAATAAATCTAGCATCACTTGAACATGTTAAAAAATGCACAACTAGTGACACATCTCTTTAATGGGCTTGCACCTAAAAAAATTACATCTCTACATATACCTAAAAGTCAAAATAAGCCAAGTGGCCTTTGCTTTGTAGTGAAGTTAAATGACTTAATATTATACTGAGTCTTATGACACCTCTAGCTTGAGGACGTTGATATTTTAGAAAGAATCTAAGTTTTGTATATGTATTAGAATTCCCTGATTAGGAGCACTAAGCAAACATAAAATATTGCAGCAAGTAAACCGGGATATGATCTGAAATTTCTTTTGACACTTCACATTTGAGTTTTTTCCTAAACTCATGTTCTCCTATTGATTTACAACAATGATACGAATTTGACAGAAAAACACTAACTGAAAAAAAAAAAATTTCAAATTAGGCATGTAAGCTATTCGTTCTTGCAAGCATATCATCAAACTAGCTTCCCAATTTTTGACTTCGGTTTTGGTGAACATATCTCCAAAATTGTTTCTTAATATCTTTTGAGCAGCTTTAACTATGAGTAAGTTGGGCCACATTTTATTTTCTTTAAACCACTACTTTTCTATGTATTTGCAAATGTTACAATGTTGCCTTAATGCAGTGAGAGATCTCAACCTGCCACGCTCTTAAAGTCTTGCAACTACAATCACTAAGAGGCAATACAACTTGTAACTATTGCTACATTTAATGAAAAAAATTTGATCAACTTTTCAAGTCTTCCAAAGTCTTTAATGCATTTATTGATTGCAAAATAAAACATCGATTGACATGTACAAACAAACAATCTCAAAACACCTAAACAAACAATCTCAAAACACCTACAAATGTTCAGTTCATTAATATTTTTAAAGATGTAATAGTTCCATAATTGTATATCTATACATCAATCATATGAATTGTTCTTTGATTACAATAAACAACAAATTAAATGTAACTTTCACATTAATTAATTATAACAAGACTCATTACACTCAACACAACATCTGCCGCAATGCATCTCTTGTTTTATTTATATAGAATTTTATTCTTTAAACTCAACGTTATAAATGTAAAATCTTTTAAAGTAATCCATTTAGTGATATTAGAGAAGAATTATTAGAAGGTTGTTTTTAGTAATCACTAAGAAGGTATATGGATTGATTAATACTAAGAATCATATAGGGAATTGATTTAGAAATTTAATAGAATCTTTTTTAAATAGAGAGGGAAGGAAATCAACCTTTTCTACGATTGGCCCCAGATTACTGCAGTAGAAAAGCTGTTGTTTCCTTGTTTCCATAGTGTGAATTTTTTACTTGTTTTTTTGATATCTTCTTATGGAGGAGTTTTAAAGAGGGGGAATCGGGTCGCTTAGGTAGAAAAAGTGGGTAAGAGGCTTATACTTATCGATTCTGTTGGTCATTTTTTTTAGATTGGTTTATTTAACCTTTGAAATCAATCCTTGTTTAGGGGTTATCAATGCTAAACTTATTTCTGCATATCTGTTCTATCCTTTAAAAGCATTCTTTGATGAATATAAGCGGATTAGTTATACATATTATTTTGGGCTTAGTAATGGTGCAAGAGATCTGCCACTGTACATTATTATAAAGAATGGTTGTTCTTTATCTTTCATTGGAGTGAGTGGAAGCATTAAGTTATCCGATGGGTGTATAGATTTAATAGATAAAGTGCATCAAAGTCTCTATGTCATCAAATAAGATGGCCAATATTTTGTTTCTATTTACTTCAAGCCAAGATCGCAGGTGTGGTATTATACCTTATCTTTTAGATTGCCTTTTTAGTACAAACTATTAAGGAATGGATTAGTTTGCTTTGGTTGATGTCTGACTCTTTGTGTGCCCCCAGACATGGTGTGGAGTATGATTGAATCACTTCCTTAAGATTTGTAACATAGGTGAAGCCTTAATACATTCTATAACTGTGAAGCCATGATTTACTCCATGAGATATCATCCTTTGAGGCATTTTAATAGCATTGCATGCAATGAATTATATAAATCTTTATAGTCTTCAATGGAATCTCCTCACTTGTCTGCGTATGCATAGGCGTTTGGAATAAGATCTTAAGTCACCTTTACAAAGTGGTCATTTCAAGCCCATTCTTTCAATCGAATAAATCCCGGAATAGAAGTATGAATGTGGTGAATAATAATAATAATAAGAGTCCAAGAATGAAAAAGAAAGGAAAAATTCTTTAAGTCATAGTTTTACTGTTACGGTGACTTGACGTGAAAATATTTAGTTTGAAGAATGTTAAGATGTTCACCCTTGTCTCTAATAACTGAACTTTATGCTCTGTTTACATTACACTAAAATTTGATTTATTTGAAGAAATTTTATAATGTTCGCCTTGTCATAAAGAGGGAGAACTAATAGACATCATCCCTCTATGAGAGGTATAATCGATACCTTTATGAAGGTACCATACACATTTCCTCTTCATGCAAAACATGTATCTTGTGTTTCTATATTGTTTATGAAAGGCCCCAAGGAAACATAATTGTGTTAATCCCTTTTTCTTCTAATACAGGAGTACTCAAAGGGCAATTAGTTCCTAAAGGAGATTTCGAATGATTATAAATACAACCTTTTAGATAAAAAAGAGTTATAAATGTACATATATCGCTGACTTATGACTTATTGAACTTGCTTATCTCTCTATTGCATATACATTATATTCTAGAGGTTGACATTTAAAATTGTATATTCGTTATTGCAAATAAGAAACATTTATAGATGGCATTTGATAGAAAGTAATTATTTTTAGTATTATAAAATGAACCTAGGGTTGAAATATTGGATTAGTATATATATATATATATATATATATATAATAGTATCTAAATTAATATTATGTTTTTAACCATGTACCTTGAATCACTTAGTGTACTCAACCTTTAAGAACCAAAATATGTGTATGATAGATTACTAGTCGCTTGTAGAACAACTATATTTGATGACCTAATTACTAATCAACTTGGGTTAAGAAAACCCGTTCTAATCATCTCATGCTAAGTAACCTTGTCTATCTGATTATTGGCCTGGATAAGTGAGCCTTGATTTTGTTAACCTAGTACGAAGTTGTTATGGTTCCTTTATGAATCTTTGTATTTAAGTTAACTTTGTGGTTGAAAGCTCAAGTTACCAAACTACAAAGCCTCTACGCATATGTAGGCAAGGCCATCTTGGATGAGCCCCTGAGGCATTAGGTTTGGCCCTTAGGTCTTGATCTTTCCTAATTGTATTTAAGGCATCCAATTGATTTATTTTTTTCCAAAAGGGATAATTCTTTGGTCTAGTGTGCAGAAACTGTGACCTTTCAAGAACACAGGATACCGAGGAAAGGAAAGTTATTCAAATATGGTGCAAGGTAAAGTGAAGGAATCCAAGGGTACAAATGATTCATTTCATTCCAGTTATTATGCTTAAGTTAATGTGTTGATTTATATTTTTTTATATCCAATCCATTACAATTGCTCTTCTAATTTTTAGGTTAACTACAAGGGATTTTAGTTAGAAAATAGATCTATGGTAAGAGCTGAACATATAATAGTACTATTTACCGCTTGATGGATTATTGATAAATATATATCTGACTATTATAGGAAGGTAGTTGTATGCTTATATCCTATATCAAATGTTTACAACGATATCCTTCTCTACAAACCAGAGTGTTATCATAGTTGAGCACATTGAATTTATGTTAAAGGTTGTTGTGTGAATTATTTCTTACTTAGCAATAATCAAATTTGAATTTTGACAAATAGATTCATTCTCAACCTCTCTTGATAAAATAGACCTTGCATGATAAGTACCCCAATTACAATTGGTTTGTAATGTGTGCAAGTAAACTTAGTTATCCTACTCTAAAGAGGTACATTCTGTGATTAATCTTTTCTATGTTGATTTACACATTCATTTAAAGATTTTGCCATGATGTATCAAGCATTTACCTTACATAACTAAAGATTTCTATCTTGCGAATCGTCTATCGTATTGTTCTGATTATATTTGTGTTTAGTTGTATAAGAAATGTTCAAACCTTTGTTTTACATTTATGAGGATTGATACAAAAATTCTGTCTGATGCACGAAATTATTCAATGCATGTAGGATATTGTATGTCAGTTTAAAATTTTGTATTTTTGGTAGTAAAGTATGAAAATAATCTAAGATTAGTGGTTCATGCTCAAGTGTAATAGCTCGGGCATGACATGATGCTCACCAGTTTGTTAAGAAACACCTTCCTTACTAGCAACACAGGGATCTAATTCATGCTCGATCACAAGAATTGCAACCAATTATGACTCCATGGCCCTTTTTGCAATGGGGGCTTGACCTCTTCAGTAAAATCCATCCATGGTCATCATCTAATGGCCATAAGTTCATTATTACTGCTACCAAATACTTGAAAAAATGGGTGGAAGCCATTCCACTCACCTATACCATAGGCATCCAAATATCCAAATTCATCCTTCATTACATTATATGCCACTACAGTATCCCCCTCTCCATCATTACTGACAATGGGAAACCATTCAAAAATTAGGAGGTTTGAACCCTTTGTTAGAAATTTCACATCCAACACCATTTTTCTACCCCATACTACCCCCAAGGCAACGATCAAGCAGAAGCTTTGAATAAAACTATCTTAAGAATCCTGAAGAAGACAATCAATGAAGTTCGCCATGACTGGCACTTACAAGTTAACTCTTCCCTTTGGGCTTATCGGACTAGCATCCATACCCCCACAAGAGCCACTCCACATTCCCTCGTATTTGGTTCTGAATCCATCCTAGCTATCGAGGTTAAGCTCCCCTCTCTAAGAATTTCATTACAAAATCTCATTAATGAGGAGTATCAGGTTGTACGTCTGCATGAGTTAGAACTTCTAGATTAGAAGTGCCTCAACACTCTCAATCACTTGCAAGCTTATCAAAATTGCCTTTGTAGAAGCTTCAACAAGAAAATCAAGATCCACCACTATGAAATAGGCGACCTTGTACTTATGGAGAATCAAAGGAACTTGCAAGAATGCCATAAGAAAGGTAAATTTGAACCAAATTAGTTAGTACCTTTTGTGATAACAACCAGCTATGGATCAAGAGAATATCGACTAGCAACACCTAAGGGGTAGCCTCTAGATGAGCTGATGAACATCATGCACCTCAAGAAGTTTTATGCCTAACCCATCGAATATCCCACAATTTTTTTTTTAAAAGTAAAAAAGTAAAAAAGAACAAAAAAGTAAAAAAATCAAGAAAAAAACCAAGTGCAATAAATTCTTCCAATGGTGAAAACCACCTTGGTGGTGCCTTGGATAATTACCATGGTGAAAATCTATTTCAGGAACCATGAGTAGTGGCCAACTCCACCATCTACTAAGTCCTTGACCACACAGATCATTTTGTACCACCTCATCCCATGGCTTGGTATTGTAAACACTCAGCACCCAAAATCCCACCCTTCATGACCTGCTCAAGGTAGATTCCCAGATAAGTAGATCCTTGTATGCACTCCATGTACAATACAAAATCTAGAAAACACAAAAAAAATAAAAATATCTAGAAAACACAAAAACAACTGGAAAAACCAAAAAAAATAACATATATCAAAAATCCCCCAAAAATTAAAAAAATCAAAAAATCCCAAAGCAATAATCAAGGGGACAACATGTCAGAGTGATTGAGCATAACCCAAGCTAGCAGAAACAACAGACTATAATCAACCCTCCAAATCACCATACAACAATTGATTTCAAGCCCATCTTTCAAAACATTAACCATCACAAAACCATGCCTTAGGATATTCCCACAATAGGCATGATCCAATCACATCTACCCAAACTCTTGGAAAGAGACTCAATGGCTGTTGGTCCATCTATCAGTTGATTTGTTGATTTATCTTTTTTAAAATACCCCTCTATGCTTATTCAACAATACCACCTTGATCTTCTATATCTTGGTGTGTCATTGGATAACATAGAACAGGGTAGGAAGTCATTTGTTGTTGTATGTTGTGTTTGTTGGATGTTCTTATTACTCTAACTAATGTTCATATCTTGTAAGTGGTCGGATAGGCTTCTAGCATTTCATCCCTCCTTTTTGCATCTAAGGCCGATACCTTATATGCATTAGGAAGTAAATGTTCTAAGTTCTCTCCCCCACCTAGACAAGGTTGTACTATGTTGGGCATGTGTAAGCACACCCTCTTTTTTGCATGTCTAGTCCATGTAAATGATGGATATACATAATCACCCTAGTTTTCTATACCTTGGTGAAAATATCCTCTTTTCTATAATAAAACTTAGGATTGCTCTAAAACATATCAACACAATAGCCACCAATCTATCCAATACCCAAATTAACCTATCACCCTCTACCCATATCCCAACAAATGAACCCAACAAACCGCCTCTAACCAACCAATTCACACCTACCCAAACCTTGCAAACATAATCCAAGAAATTATTTCTATGGTTGACATAAAATTCTCTCTTGTAACCCACTCCATAAAGTGGTCTATGACTTGCTTTTGGCTTTGCAAGGATTAAGTAATAATAACCACCTCCCAAACCCCCCCTAGAAAGTTTGCTCACCCAACAAACTTCCCCACCAACACAACAAACCCCCTCCTAACCAGCAAAATCATGTGGTTTGTATAGAACTGATGTGACATTTTCCACCACATAACCACCTAAAACACAACCACCTCATCCAACAAACCCCCCTACCTAAACCTTGCAAACAAGATCTAAGAATTATTTTTAAGGTTGGCAGAAAAATATCTCTTGCAACCCACTCCATAGAACGGTCTATGGCCTACTTCTGGCTTTGTAAGGATTAAGTAATCCTACCCACCTCCTAATTCCCCTATATTCCCAATCACTTGGCAAACCCTCGCCCCTCACTAAACCCACCAAATCATGTGGTTCTTATAGATCTGATGTGATATTTTCCACCACTAACACCTAGCCATACATCACTACCCATCCAACCAACAAACCATATCATCCTAACCTTGGCTTTGCATTAATGAAGACAAAAACCTAACCACTTCCCCCATCATAACAAACCTATACCACTAACCCTTCATCGACCACAGTGGTTTAATACCATGACACAGTCTAAAAACTAACAAATCCATCCCATAACCTAACCAAGGGTTGGTAGAAAATCTCTCTTGCCATCCAACACCTAGAATAGTATGGTCTAAAACCTGATTATGACCCACCTAACTCAAACCTGCAACTCCCTTTCCTAGTAAGTGGCCTAAAAAGTGACTTTATATTACATGTGCGTCAAGAAGCTGCAAGGTTATATACCAAGAAATACTCCACCCAAACATCCCCAATCCTAACCAAAACCACCCACCAAGCCTAATATCCCCCCCAGCCTCCCCCTAATTTATGGTTCTAAAAGTTGCTTTGCATTACATGTGTGTCAAATGGCCCCTAGGATTACATGTATCATGACCAGGATCCTCCATTCTCGCTGCTTCCTGCATACACTACGTCATCACTATATCATAAATCATATCAAAACCATCATGCACTAACATCATCCATATCATAACATAATGCATCTATAATAACCCATCTATAAAAAACCATCATACATCCATATCATAGTCCATCTATCATAATCCATTTATCAAAAACCATCATACATCCATCTATCAAAACCATTATGCATAAATCATCCATTCATATGTCTATCATAATCCATCATAAACACCCACAAACAATATCCATACATATAAACCATAAGAACACCATCATAATCATAATATCCATCCATCAACCATATAACCATATGCCACAAATAATAAATAAAAGCATCACACATAGTCCATCTATCAAAAACCAACATGTTATCCATCAAATAACATAATCGACATCATAATCCATCCATAAAATCACAAATATCCATCCATACATATACCACAATCCTATGCATCATAGATATACATTATCTACCATATCCATCACATAAACATAAGCCACATCATAATCCATCCATAACATCCATATCATAATCACATACATCATAATACATAATCCATCCATAACATCCATATCATAATAACATACATCAAATACATCAATCACATAATCCATCCATAACATAATCACAAATGCATCCATGAAGTAAATCAAATACATCCATAAATAATCATCATAACATCATAGGCCACCAAAATGATCATCTCATATATATATAAACCCATGAACATCTCATATACAAAATGGTCATGATACATAGTACATAGGACTCCATAGATCCATCAAAAATATAAAATGCATACAAGACTGCATAGCCAACTCCTAAGAGGAACTTTCCCTCTGAGAAGTCCTTGACTGGGATGGTCCTGCTGATTGTGACAGAAATGGCCCTATCGGCTGCTGCTATGGTGGCTACTGATGTGGTGGCTACTAAGGTGGTGGCTGCTATACCGATCACTCTGATTACTTTGTCCTCCGAGACGTAGAGGTCATTGAGTGACTCCGATAACTCTCTCGCTGCCCAGCTGGCACTAGGCGCTCATAAAAAGTCTGATAATGTTGAGCCTCCCTAGTGGCTGTATCACCTCGAGCCTGTACTGATCTAAGAACATCAACCATCCCTGCTTCTATCACCCAGCGAGCCTCATCCCACTCATGCTGATAGCACTGCACCTAACCCTGCAGTTGTAGCACCTGTGCCTACAGTTGTGCTATCTGTCCATCTTCGGTAGCCTAAGCCACCTGTGACTATAGTTGCGCTATCTGTGCCTGCAACTGCACCACTTTTTACTTTACTAGCTTCCTTGCAACCCCCTCCCCATCTCCTCCTCCTCCTCCATCCACTAACCTCTGCGGTCGCTGCACCTCTAAAAGTGCACTATCTCACTCTGCTCGTAAGGTGTCTCACTCTGCTTGCAGCTGCCTCACCTCATCCTCTAGGCTCATCACTCGATCCCTTAAAGTGTCCACATCATCTCCATCCCCACCTCCTCCTACCAGAACCTCCACCCTTTGGCACACTCAATTCCTAAAACTAGAACCAGATCCCCTACACCTAAGGGACCTGTACTAGAAGTCATCGCACCTAAAGCTCCCACTAAAACCACTACCAGAAGTAGAATCTAACCTCTGCCTCTCCCACCACTACCACCACCTCCTCCATCTCCATCCCCATCCCCATCATCATCATCATCATCCTCATCATTCTCCATTATATACTCCTCCTCCTCCCCCCCACCCTGGCCGACCCATTGGAATGGTCAAGAAAACTAGTCTCACCTATGCCCACCAGGTATCATATGCAGGAGTGGTCCTCACATCCCATTCAATGGCCACCAGATGATCAAACTCAACAATAACCATAGTATGATCTAAGAAATCCCCCATTTTATTGGCTCTTGCTGCACTCGAGAAAAGATAGCCTCCATTGACGGCACATCCTACTGCAACCCAAACTATCGTAGAACTCGATCGGGGAGGTATCGATCCAAAATGTGTGCCATCCTCCCTAATAGTTATTGTGGCTACCGAGTAAAGGGAATCTATGCATCATTACCCATCCATGGCTCACATCCTATCCACGACCACCATACCACTACAGTCACCTCATCAAAGGTTCATCTCCAAAACCTCATACTCCCCAACTGCTGATGCTAGAGAGTACTTGTGTATGCAAACACATAAGGTGAAAACTACAACCTTACATGTTGAGACATTGACCTAGTAACTGCAACATGCTCCCAGGCCCAGACATGAAGAAGCGTCACCCCACAACCAAGACTAACCCCACTCTGATATATAATTAGGTGCATATCATGGTACAAATAAGCCAATAAGCATGGCCCCCACGCGTACACAACATTCCAAGCTACCATCTGCTCCAAACAATCCCCCTACGCCACAAGAAATCCACGTGAACGCCAATCTGACATCAACACCCCTCCAATCAACCCACAAACATATAACTCAAAATCACTGAGACCTCCTCTAAGAGCCACCAACTAGAGCATCTCTTGCCTCCTATGATCCATATCCATGTGCGTTGGGGCAAACACATGCCGAAGTGTTGGCAACCCACCTGCCTGATCATAAACTACCATCTCTCCATAAATCAAGATTCATAGGATCCTCCATAAATCCTCTAGGGTGATGGTCATCTCAACCGTCGAAAGAGAAAACAAACAACTCTCACTACGCCAGCACTCTACTAAGGCCATAATCATCGCTTGATGCACTCTAAGTCAGGGCATCTCTGAAATAAACTAAAGACCAATAGCTCTTAGACGGTTTGCTTCGCTTGTGTCAGCCTCTTGCTGATCACCATCACTTGTGGTCATCTCTCTCATGACTGTAAAGGGGTAAGATCAACTTGTATTAAAAAAACCACAAAAATTAAGCCTTTTCCTCAAAACAACGCGGAAGTGCTAAAATGCACTACGTAAGCGCTATCCCAGACGAAGGCACTATTTTGCTAACTCTAAGCGCTATCCTAGGTGGAGGCGCTAACAAACTAAACCTAAGCACTAAACCAAGAAAAGGTGTTAAAACATTAACCCTAAGCGCTAACCGAGATGTAAGCACTACTTCATCAAACCTAGACGCTATTCCACTTGGAATGCTTGAAAAACCTATGGTTAGCACTAATCAAGACATAAGTGCTAATCTGCTAGCCTAAGCACTAATCGAGATGAAAGTGCTACTACCCGTGTGCATGTGCCAATCGAGACAGAAGTGCTAATTCGCATAACCTTGGGAGTAATCAAGACAGAAGCGTTAAACCCCTAACCAGAGACGCTAAACTAGTGCTACCACTTTTTTCAAAACTGATACACTAACCTAAACAAAGGCACTAAATCACCGACCGTAAGCGTTATGCGGTTGCGTGCAAGTGCTAAACCACCTAACCTACCCTTCTTTAGCCCCATAAATACCTCAAAACCTAAAAAAGTACAAAGTTGGGTTAGTCGACATACCCGTACGCCAGCTGTGGGAGGTCTCTGATACTCGTGGACTAGGTTAGATTGGTGCACCTCATGAGGAATGCCTTGTTGTGCCATTGCTCTAGCTCTTCTCTATCCAACTCAGTAAGCTCAAGGGTGTAAATGTGGTATGTTGGGCCCACTTTGGCCTATCTATAACTGCCACATACGCCCTAATCCACCATTTTTCCTCCCTAGGCCACAAAACATACCCATTTTCACCCATTTTTCTTCTATCAACCCCATTTCTCATTTTGAACCTCTTTTTCACCACCATTCCCTCCTTTTCAAGAGTTCACTTGAATTTTTTTTTTTCCCTGATCTCTTGAGGGGTCATCCCTCATCCATTTCTCTTACCCCTGTCAGCCAGCGAAAAATTCTTTGATCTGACACCATTCCCACTCAGTCACGGTGCCACATCAAAGAGGTGCAAAATGTAGACACTTGACAATGCCTTGATCATGCAAGCCACTTTCGTGTATCCTTGCATCACTTACCCCCTTTTCCCCAGATTAATTAAATAAAATCAATTTATTTAATTAATCTATCCTAGCCATTCATCTTAACCATTCATCTTAATCATTCACATGTAATAAATTAAATTAATTTATTACTATACCTTAACCATTGTCCACAATTAATTAAATAAATGTTCCACAATTAATTAAATAAATGTTCCAATATTTATTTAAATTAATTTTCCTAATCCCCTAACCTAGATTAATCAAATAAAACACAATTATTTGATTAATCCCCCTAGCCTATGACCTAAACCTAGCCTAATTAATTAAATAACATTTATTTAATTAACTATCACACTCTACCTAGCCCCTAGATCCAAATAATTAAGTAAACCCTTTCTTAATTAATCCAAACCACTAATTATCCCCTCTACTCATTTCCAATAGCCATATTAATTAAGTTAATCACTTAATTAATTAAGCCTAAGTATCCATTATCCTATCTCCCCACACCCTTTGAGTAAAAAAACAATTTTTTATTCAAAGGGAGTCACATGTATCTCCACCTCACCTTTCCTCTTTCCTCACACATGTCTTTGCCACAAAACATGCATGTGTCATTTCTCATCCCACTCACCCATAAACTCCAATTTTTTATTACACCCTCCCCCATATGAATGAATTTAATTCATTCATATGTTTTAATCTTCATTAATGCAAAGCCTTCCCAAGGTTAATTAAAAACTAAAAAATAATGAGAGCCATCTATTATTGTCGATCAAATCTTGGCCCTTGATCTCACCTTTTCATCTCCACCCTTAGATCTCAACTTTGAATCTCCACCATTGATCTAATATCCTCCAAAAAATCTATAAATTCAAGCCTCCTCCAAGCATTTTTCAAGTTAAGTCATTTTTCATCCATATTATGCCAAAATTCGTATCCAATTCTTAGCCTAATCCATTTCAAATCCTTTCATCCTATTTGTGTTGATCATTAGAGCAATCCACATCCATTTTTGTGTTGGGTAAAGCTAGGAAATTTGTTTTGGGTTCACCATTTCCTCAACCTTATCAAGGAGAATGGAGGACTTGAAGATTCAAGGTATAATGTTCTAATTTATGCTTTCTTTTATGTTTGTTCATCTTTTAGTCTTCTTGCATCTTCAATGCTCTTCCATGGTTTATGGTTTACCATTTGTGGTTTCTAGATTTGCATCTTCTATATATTGGTTCCTAGGATGGAGATGTAGTATGATGTGATTTTGCAAGGGGTTATGCTATCAAAATTCTAATGACTTGTGTTGGTTGTTCTCCTATGAAGGCTAGAGCTTGGTACTATGAATATATTGGTTCAAGATTTGGAGGCTTGATTTTTTTCTGAAAAGGGTTTCCTAGAATAAACATTGTGTCATTGTGGTATCATTTTTATGTGTATGTTTTCCTTTTGGAATTTCTAGATCATATTTTATAATTGCATTCATTTATCTCATCGTTGATTAATGGAGGAAGTGTTTTTACTATCAGCTTCTTTTCATTTAGTAATAGAGCTTGATCAACTTTGTTTCCTAGGTGGTAATAAAAAGATTTTTTTTGACTAATCTTGGTTTCAATGGGAGACATGCATAGAGGATATTTATTTTTAGGGAAAATGACAAGTACATCACAACTAGAAATGAGATGATTTAATGGCACAAGATTGGATCTATGGAAGCTCAAGGTGGAGGATTTGTTTGTAATGCCTCTAGTATTTGTGCCTTTTTGATTGTAGACCTTTACTTTGGTTTTCGCTACTGTTACTAGCGATGATACTTTATTTTTACATTGAGGTGATCTTGATGAGTTTTAGTTGAATATCAAACCGTATTATGACTGTTATGCTATGACATTATTCGATGATCTTCTAGCATGTTTTCACTGTTATGCTTATATCATGTATGTATCTGTGATTCTCATGTTGTGGATTATTTATCGATCATTGTTGATGATTCATGTTTATGAGATGTTTTGATGTGTATGTTTATCATGCCACATTGGGTATTATATTCTATGCCTTCGACTATATTGCATCGAGTAGCTACACTTGATGTTTCTTTTAAGTGTGTAGGTATTATTGTTCCCCAATGGTGGTTAAATTGAGATGTCACATTGGGATTTATGTATTGGTTAGCCTTATTTATCCTTCTCATATCGAGCATGGGATGTATCTACATAACCCTATGTGTTTTCAGATCCAAATCAGTGGCGATTCAAGATTTCGTATGTCTTGTGCAAACTCGAAACTTGATGAATGTTTAATGAGTGTTTGCATAGTTTTAACATTTTGCGTATATTATATGTTTAATGGATTTTATTTAATTAGGAGCATTTAATATTCCGTAATATGTTATTAATTTCCGGTGGTAGGAAAAACAATTACTTTATTTTATTTCCGCGTGAAAATAAATTAGCAAAGTGGGGAAGTTAGAATATTGTTAAAGCAATTTTTAATGTTTTTAGGTATTTTATTATATTATTTAAGTTAGTAAAATGAAATGAATTTGATATATTTTAAATGATGTTTTTTAAATGAATATCAATTGTTTCATTATTTTTGAAAAAGGGTTAAAAAAGAATTTAAAAGAATTTTATATTGTAATATGAATTGAGGGATTTTGAGTGTTTTAAAAAGGAAAAATGAATTGTTTTTATTCATTATTTTTGCTCTCAAATCACTTTCTCCTCTCAAAACCCTTGCTTTCTTGAAAAAGGTTGATTTCTCCATGGATTGGAAGGATTTGGAATTGCTTGGTTGAAGTGAAGTTTGGATTGGTTGTTGAAGAGGATTGGAATTGATTTGTGCTTGGTGGGGAGTGATCAAAGATCATTTTTGCAAAACCATTCTTCTTGGAGCTGCTTGGGAAAAAGGTATGAATTCTTAATTCTCTTCCTTGTTTAATTCTACTTGTTCTATCCATTGCCATACCACCTTAAGTGGATTGCTATGGCATCCATGCATAGAAAAGAAAGTTTAAATTTAATTTATGGTTGCTATTTGCATTTTTTGTTGTGTTCTTCATTTGGAAACATGTTGAAACAAACAAAGTCATGCCAAATTTTATTTAGAGATGCCCACCTTGTTTTTATTTCATAATTGGGATGTTGTGCATATATAATACAATGGGTAGTTGTCCAGATTCTATTTGAGTTTGAAACATGAATGATAGAAAATTGCTCAAGGTAGCCAAGCTTGCATCAATTGTGAATTTGGGTTTTTATGGTTTTTCATAGAATTAGAAAAAAATGAATTTCCAATTTTAAACCTTTATTTTATTAATTTTAATGTGGGATGAGTAGTCTCCCATGGGAAATGATGTTTTGCATCTTTTGAGAATATGTTGTGTTTTTGTCAAAATTGTGATTTTATCACCTCGAAACTGTGCCATGCCCAATTGGTCAAATTGGTGCTATGGGTGTTTAGGAAGAGGTCTATGGGTAGGAGAGGAGTGGCTTTCATCATGCACCATGGCCCAAAGAGGTCGTTCGAATTAGCAAATGGAAGTTTTAAACAAGAATAACATTTAAATAAATTGGGTAATAAAATTTAATAATGAGATCATCTACACCAAACTGCATGTCTTGGTGTATTGTCTGATATGCTTGGGTTTGGGTGTAAAGATCAACTTTTTGTGTATTGTCTAGTTGCTATGAGGAGGTAATGCCCTCATGTTTTTCTACGAGGTGGGTATTGCCCTCGTTTGAAACTCCTTGTCCTAACTACTTAGGTCTCTCTTCCTTCCATCGTCAGAGTTTGGCTCGACATGTGATGTTTTACCATTAGATTGTTTTATGCATTGTGATGTTGATCATGATTTTATGGTGTTGTTGGATATACATTGTATGGTGTGTGTGTAAGCCTTATCTCCTTGTTTGGCCTAATTATCTTTTCCCATGCGACCATCTCCTTAGTACAGTGGGGTGGGCCTAAGGGCACCACATGGTTGGGTGGCACTTTACCATCATTGGGGACTCACAGGTTCTTCGAGAGTAGCTTGGAGCCACGTGAAAGGCATGTATTCCTTTGTTGGTTCATTATGATTATATTGTTGCATTGTAATGCTTGGGAAAGCTAATTGTATAATTTCAAGAAGTTGGTGTCCGATAGCCTTGTAACCATTTATTGGACATTATTATGATTTAGTATTGATGTTGGAAACTTGCAAACCATCCACATAAGTGGTGGTATTTCATTGATTGGCTTAGTGCTTTGGCGTTGGTGTCGAAGGCACGTTTTAGAAACAATACACTCTTTCCTTTTACACATTTTAATAACAAATGGCACAAAATGACAAAATCATATTTTGGGATTAAAAAGAACTCAATTTTTATTTTTATGGATTTCATGTGGTGTAAAATAATGTTTTAGCCTTCATCATGAATTTGGTGAAATTCTAGGCATTTTTACTAAATTCTACATTTCTAGGAAAGAGTCCAGGAGGATGACAACGTTGGGCGCTAGAGTCCTAGGACACTTGTGTTGGGCATTAGTGTCCTAAGACCTCATCATTGGGCACTAGTGTCCCAAGACCTCAGTGTTGGGTGCTAGTATCCCAGGACCTCAGCACCAGGTGCTAGTGTCCTGATAGAAGCCCCCTCCTTAGGCCTCAATACTTTGCTAGGTTGCCTGGTGGTGTCTATTCTTCCCATTTGCTGAAATTGTACCTTGAAATAGTGCTTTTTCCCCTTTGAGTTGACTTAAACATGCATGTTGGTGAATTTGAAATGTGTCTTGGAAATTGACCTCTTTCTGGTGTTAGAAAATGTAGTCAAACTTTGTGCAATCTGTTTAGGCATCTTCGGTGAAGTCTTCCACTAACACCGTTTGATGAGAAAAGATGGTGTCATTATCTTGTGAGTTTTACATCACTCATGCATGTCACATGAGTGCATGTATAGTGTGCTGACACTTGTAATACCTTTAAAAAAATTTAACTGTGTTTGTGCATTAACTGAGTTAATGCTTTGGACGAAAGCTTGGGGCATTGAATTGTTGATAGACAAAGATATATGGTTAGTAGTCTCTAAAAGTAAATTTTCAAGTATAAAGGATGAATATTGGGATGTGTTAGATTGAAAATATAGAAGCCTCATTCAGGTTTGTTTGGCCAATTCAATGCTCTTGAATATTGCAAAAGAAGCCATTACTAAAACCATTAGGGAAGGTTAAGAAATTTGTACTAGTCTAAATCCTTGGTGAACAAGCTTTTTCTATGGAAAAAGTTGTATAATTTGAGTATGGTATATGGGGACTCAATTGTTGAGCACCTACATGCATTTAACACCATTGTAAGCTAGTTACCGTTTGTCATTTTGAATATAGAAGAAGAAGATTGATGGATAGTCCTGTTATGTTCTTTGCTAGACTCACAGGACAATTTGGTAATGGCCACTAGAAGTACAATTTCAAATTTTGTTCTTGATGAGGTAGTGGCTTCTCTTCTTCTCAAAGGGGATGAGATAGAAGGCTTAAAATTTTTCCAAGGAAGCACTAGTTATTCATGGAGTGTCAAAGGAAAAAGGAAAAAAGGACAAGAAAAATGAAAGAACGACAAGAAAAAGGATAAGAGCATATTGTAATGTTCCACCCCAATTTGTTTTTCCAAATTTCACAGTGTCAACAACAGTGTTAGCACAATGTATGCAATCAAATATGCACCTCCACACTTTCTGATCACCAAGTTCCCAAGATAGGCAAGGTGAGAGCATACAGTGCTTTGGCTTATCAATCAAATGCCTTGTAAATAAACCAATTACAAACTTCTACTTATTCAGCAGACATCCGCTTATCCAGTGGGCATCCACTTATTTAGTGGGAAAACACCATTATTCAGTGGGACTGCATGTGAACCACTGGTAAAATTTCTAAGCTTGACTCAGACCAAAATGGTCGATATACCAACAAGTTCATACCAAACGGGCTAAGAGAACATGCTATAATGTTTGGCGGTGAACCATCCAAACTTACAAAATGACATGTATGAACATCCACCGATGGTACTACCATTTGGGGTTACAAACAATATGTTGCAACATAAAGAAATATTACCATGGAATATATATATAAGTTGCAAACTAAATAAGAAAATCTCTATTTTCGCACAATACCACAGTTGCAATTAGTTTGAGCATAGCAACCATAGGAAACCATGAAGGAAACATGCAAATATGATTATAGAATAACCATAAATATACCACATAAGAACATGTGTTGAAGATAGTTCCATTTGCTATCTTTTTAGTTCTATTGTAGCTGATCACAGGTTTGCAACATCACGTACAACCATGCACAACAACTTATATCAGCTCCAAAACCCACTTATCTAAAAACTCTTCAAACATTTGTTATCTCCATGAATTGGTACGACCATAAAAGGGTACGACCAACAAATAGATATCAACAACAATCTTCAAACAAAACTCCTAGAATGACTAAAATAAACACATCAAAAATCAATTACAAGAAGATTAAACACTTTAGAATATAACAAACCAAATGAGCACAATGACAAAATCTGCATGAGATTACTCCACAACTCCTCCTTCAGTACAATGGTGATTCCTGTATGAAACCACACCCAATCTACAAGAGGGTTTTTGTCCTCAAGAGAATCTGCAAGAGGGTTTTCGTCCTCAAGAGATAATGGAAGAACTCACAAGTTTAATCCTACATCATAACAATAACAAATCAATAGCATCCCCTCCAAAAGAGCTCTCATCCTCTTTTTATAACCTTTTGAGGGAAATAGAATATTATTTTCTTTTTACCTCTTCATATTTCTCCTCAAAATAATAATATTTCTCCTCTCCAAAAGCCCTTTTTTGAAATAATGTTAATATGTCATGTGTAAGGCCCTTTTTTAAGTGTTTATCTTTTAAAACACTTAATTACCTTTCCAAAGAGCTATTATACTTAAGTTATCTTTTAATAATCCCAACTTTAGATAACTTAAGCAAATATATTAATTAAATGGCTTATTAACTCACCCAATTTATGGAAAATCCCAAACTTAAGTGAACTGCAAAATAAATCATACCATCACCCTCCATAATGTTTGGGATGAA
This sequence comes from Cunninghamia lanceolata, assembly GCA_027924645.1. Lineage (NCBI taxonomy): Eukaryota > Viridiplantae > Streptophyta > Pinopsida > Cupressales > Cupressaceae > Cunninghamia > Cunninghamia lanceolata. Next base: position 10,183,955 of record BSBN01000065.1, read on the forward strand.
GAATGGCACCCTCCAGGTGACTTTCTAAAAATAGATGGCTTCTCCAAGAAGTTTGGAGAGCAATCTGAGAACCTGAAAAAACATTTGAAAGCATCACTGTAATCTTGAACACCAATTGAGCTAAATTCCATAGAAAATAATCCACTTCAAGAAAGGAATGCCACTTTATAATTAATATTACACTAAGTTGCTAATAGTTATTCCCAACCTTAGGCAACCTTAGTGAAATATTAATTAAATTGCGAGATAATAGTCCCAAGCTATGGAAAGCATAGAAATGCACTGATAAAACAACTCTGACCATACCAATATGTAAAAGAAAACTTGGGACAAATAAAATAGAGGTTGTTAAGCAACTGTCTAAAAATAACAAGTGTGGTACAAAGTCTAAAAATACTTTCGAAAGCGTCACCACAAAACCCCTAACTCTAAGCTCGATGCACACCTGAGATAACCAACGAATGACTACCAAATCACCAAAAATAGTACCAAGCTGACACTTACTATAAATAGTAGTGTTCTCTGAGGACCAAGGAGAACAAACCTAGAAAAACCCAGAAAGATTGTTGCCATGCAAGCACCTACGATAAATAGTAAGTACGGACAAGTTGTCCAAAATCCCTCCGAAAAGTGTCATACAACTCCACTTGATCACCTCAGCACACTGGTGACATCGAAATACTCTAATCAAGTTGACACAAACCCAGAAAGTTAGCTCCAACTGCACTGCAAGAGAACCCAAAAATGGGAACATTACAATCTAGCCTCCTCGAAATTGCTTGTCCTCAAGCAATTTGCCAAACATAACCATCAGACCTATCATGAATAATGTAACTCCAGGATCCCAAATCAATCTATGAGGTTTGTGAACCCCCAAAAACAATGTGCCATGTTGAGTGGCAACTACAAATGTAACCCCCTCTATTCTTCTTGCTAAAAGGAAAACAATCCCTTGTAGGAGATCAACAAACTCATTATCATAACACCACTTGAATCTAACATGCATCCTTTGAATTGTTCTGTTACAATCATGAGGACTTGTGAAATCTCTCACTATACCCACTCCAAGAGTCTTTGAAAGATGATCAAAGACATGCAAAAGTTTGTTGTTATGAACAAACTCGAAGAGTAAACTATCAAAGTTTACATCACAACCCTTCGAAAAATGAATGATCAAGGTTCAAAAGGTCTGAAAAGGCATATTCTTGCTGCTGTTCAAGACTGTAATAAGAAATGAACAATATGATTTTAACAAGTTTAACATTCTACATAAGGAACAACAACTACACCCATGAAATCTCTAAGAGTAAGCATGAAAAACAAACATTATATTGCTCAAAAACAACTCAGAAGTGGCTGGAAAACACTTCCAAACATTCTCCAATTGAGACCCTTTACTTTCATTGATAGAAATATTATGCCAAAAATCCCTAATGAGAGCAGACATAAATGAGAGGTGACTGATACGCATCCAAACAACTGAATCAAAACTGAGATTATTAACTTTTCTCCACCAAGGAACATGTCTCTAGTCTCCATATCCTTCCAACATACTTTGTTGGTGATCTCTAGCATGAATTTGGAGTAATGAGGCAACTCCACCATGCTTATGCTATGTAACTTTGATAAACATGTATGCCTCATCAAAATACCTTTTAATGTGACCAAAGGCATCTTTACCAAAAAGAATGCCTCTCCAACAACACTTCCAAGTGCCTTCCACAAATTAAACTTCTAAAAAACTAGGATCAACATTGATCATTGTTTTCATTTTGATCCCACCATCTTGTTTTTCATGGTGAAAGGTAACAACTTGATCTTCTTCTTGCAAGGCAACTCTTAAAACATCAACAATTAAGAGACAAGGAGGAATTGATGTCTCCAAACCCCAACCCAAACAAGGATTAGTATTATCAATACATCACCCAATCCGAAGGATGGAATGTCAATCATGTTTAGGTTCTTCTTTCTCCAAGGCTTCACGAATAACAAGCTTGGAACCTCCTTTCCTTGCTGTTGTACTGAAACTTCCAGCAACTACATGATCTTCATGTTCCAACACATTCCTTGTAGAATCTATATATTCATCCTCATTAATGCCTTCTACATTAGGAAGTCTCCCTAGAGGATAAACAACCACAAGGCTTGGCACATCCTCAAAATGTGAACTCAAATCAACACCAAGGTGAAAAACACCCTCTAACTCATTTTTTGAAATTTCTCTCGGATCCCATGTCTTGATGTTGTCACATATTGCATTGCTACACCCAGGAGTTGTTTCATCATCCCAACTAAAGAGCAGATTATCATAAGTAGTTTTTGCATCTAAGGCAAAGAGAGGGTTGCAATGAATGTGAAAGCCATTACCTCCCTCTTGCTCAAATCCAACTAAATCTTGTTGAACACAAGGAATATTGAGAGGGGGGGTGAATCAGTATTCTATAAAACCATTCCTTCACATGCTCTTTAAGCCATTTACTAAATTCAACAACATGAAAGAAAAATAAACATAGGAAGAGCAACCATAAAGTAATAACACATCGACACCAAGATTTTTATGTGGAAAACCCAAAAAGGGAAAAACCACGGTGAGTGTTAGCTCACAATATATTATAATCGGTAACAAGATATTAGATAGAAATGCTCACTGCAGGTGGACTCACTGCCCACTAAGAAAGCAAGATAGAAGAGAAGAGAGAAAGGCTCAATGCCAATAAAGAATTGTTACAAATGCATCTATTGAATGCTAGATTATAGTTCCATTGATAGCTCAAAGTACAGTTTCAAAGCTCTTCATCATGACAACTCTGTTTCTCTGCTCTGTTCACATATATTCTGTTCATCTATCCTCTGTACTCTTACTGCACTTTTTCGATCACAAAAATGGTGTTAGATCGCATACACATGAACTTGATAATGCATATCTTCCATTAACATCGAAATCCGTCAAGTATTTATATCCGCAACAAGATCTAACTCAAAATTGGGTTGGCTTGTTAGAAATGAAACATGTACACAAAAAGTTACTTTGTCAGCTTGAATTCTTTACGCAGGAAGTTATGTGGACCAATGCAATCCTTCAAGAACCTTCATATAGGTGTGGACCTATTATAAAACCACTTAGAATGATGATCCGAACAATATATCTTTATCGCATATCGATCCAACTTGTATGTCGGCTTCATCCTTAAGTATACACACTTAACCAAATCTACTGTCATATCACAACTTCTAATGCAGACCACACATGACTCTAAAATTCATATCAAACACTCATTATGCATCACCCAAAATACCTTCAGAAACATGAGTCATGATATTCTTATGTGACAAAGTGTGGATCTTTGAACTACTATCTCTATCACTATGAAATACTGTGAACCTGAATGCCGATACTTAGGAGCTTGTGGACGATCATCTGGTAAACCTCAGACTCCACAAACCTAGAATTGGATACTCCTAACATATGTTTACAACACCTCCAAACCGCAATTTGAAACAACCAATAGTGGAGAAATACAGACTAAGATAGTCATGTATTCTGCACTATTCATGACTAAACTCTGTTAACCCGGACTTAAGCAATTCAAAGTGTAGCTTTCAGAGATTTCCAGGACATGAGACTTGGAATATAACATCATCAAACAACTATGTGCAACATACCAGAACCACATACCAGATTCTGCATCTGCGGAGAAATACCAACCAATTCTCTGTCACTAACTCATTAAGCTACCAACATTTGTCAATTTGACCAAGTCATTCTTTCCGGACCAAAAATACTGTACACAACTTGTCTCAAGACCTGTTCCCAATCATATCTGACTGTTGCCATCAATGACAACACCATATCACAATCATATCAGTAGTGTCTCTTGACCATGTTTCCAACAATCTCCCCCTTTGGTATTGATGGCAACACTTAGTGAAAAATGTTCATACTGCCCCCTTACTATGTACATCTAGTTTTTCTTCTCCCTCTTAGGTATTTAGCTATTTTCACTATTTTTTCTTCTCCCCCTTTGACATCAATGGCAAAGGTGTATGTACAAGTGACAAAATTGTATCAAAATTTCAAAATTGTTATACTTGGCCACATATGTACAAGTGCAATCACATAACTTACTTACTAGAAGTGGAAAGGATGTCTCCATCCCACCGGGCCTTAACACTGCTCAAAATATGAATGTTCCCATTCAATTGGAACACTTGTTCCTCTGCTTTATGTACAGTGGTAGGCACTTCAGTTATTGCCTTTATCTTTACTGCCTCAGCTACTAGACTAGTCATAGAATCAATCTTAGAAACAATTATCTCTCTGAGCTGGCACATTCTACTTTTAATGGCCTCTTTCTGATTTGGCAGACTGCTTTTGCTTTTTGTTGTTGATGGAATTAGATGTTGGATCATATGTTTCTAACAATTTTAGTAGTTGAAGTTCCAAGGCATCTATTTTCTCCTTTATTTCTTTTGTAGTTTCTGGCCATGTTAGAAAAAAGTTGTATATGTCGCTAGCTTCCTTGATGACAATATCTGCATTCATAATGCTATTATCCAATAAAATTCTATCTTGAGCTAACTTATTCTTCAGGTCAACTAACCTTTTATTATTAATCTATGTTCTAACCTTTTTATCCACAACATTTTCAAAAGACTCAAAATGTAAACTTACAATGTTTATTAGAATTTTGAATTGTTCAGTGGGGGCTAGAGATGTGTCCTTCTGCAGTCCAGGCATCAATTTTTCTAGAACACCAGATGCCTTATCAATGAGCTCACTATCCTGAATATGGGACTTCAAAATTTCTTCTCGAGCCTTAGCTTGGACAATTGTCCCTAATTTTAATTTCTGCAGAGGTGTCATGGAGTCTAAGTTGATTGGTCCTTGCAACAACTTAGGTGTATCCAAAATCTGAGCTTCTTGCTGCCTCTCCAAAAACTCTCTAACTAAATACACAGGATTTTATGTGGCTGCAATAATGTCTCTTACCATGTCTTGAGACACTTCTTCCTCTTTAGTTTTCTCCAAAGGTGCTTGGTTCATAGCTTCTTTCTCATTAGTTTTATGTCCTGGAGAAGGGCTAGCCTTAGCTTGTTCATCATCTTGATTTCCCTGAATAACAGTTTCATTCTGCTCTGGAGGGGCTTCAACATTCTCATAAGCTTTGTCCTCTTCTTGCTCCTTCATTTCTGCATCTCTTCATGGGCTTTCTCGAGGAATTGACTCTGTTTGATTCAAACCCTGTTCTGAGCTGACTTCCAAAAGAGAAGCACCATCACCAACTTTTGATCCTTTCTTATGATGAATTGTTGGGATGTTGAGCTCTCTTAAGACATCAAGAGTTACTTTTTCTGTGTCCTCCACCAATTTCTCTATGTCTCCAGACACAAAAATGTTGGTCCTTTTCTTTATCTCAAACTTTTCCCCAAGTATCTTGGTGACCTTGGTTTTCTCTTCAATAGTTATATCTGGACGCAACCTTATCAATGCATGTTCTCTTAACTCTAAATCTTTAGCCATTGCTACTTCCTTTCTAGCAGACATAATGCTGCCCAAGCTATCTGGTAGATTTGTAATCACCTCAAGGAAAGCCTTGTTGAACATCTCCAAAAATCTAACCACTGCAGTTTCAATGATGCCTTTGTTTGCATCATTGTACTCATCATATAGTTCTGCTATTGGCTTAAGATTACCATGAGTTGCCATAGCATTTAGAGTATCTTTTAAAGTTATTGTGGTCTTTGTTTCTTTGGGTTTTATTTTCCTTGACTTTTTCTTGCTTATGCCCTTATCGGAGGCTTGTCCTATTTGCTCTCAGAGACTTCACTAGCCTTAGCCTTCATTTTCTCTACTTCTTCATATGTTTCAGTCTCCTCTTCATCAACTCCAATGCTCACATACATCCTTTTGCCCTTGGTTTTCTTTCTTTTATGCCCTTCATCAATGGATTTGTTTGTAGGTGCTTCCACACTCATTAAAGGAGTGGGACCAGAGGACTTAGATGTAGTTTCAGTAGAGGTTGAACCTCTTCTTCTCCTCTTTGGTACTGTAGGCTTCTTTGATTTCTTCTCAGGCTCCTCTGGTGCCTTTTGTAGTTCATCTTACTTCTTTTCTCTGCTTCTGACTTTGCTCTTGCTTCCATAATTTGTTCTTTAGTAAAGCCCTTGCTTTGGGCATATTCCTCTGCCATTTTCCTAGCCTTCTTTATAGTTTTAGGCTTTCTCAATTGAACATGTACTTTGATTAAGATTTGCTCATATGTTCCAGATCTTTCCTCAGAGGTGTCCCTGGGCTTGCTCAACATGAGATCATTTGAGCCAATTAACACATCCTCGGTTACTTCATATCCCATAGAAGGGACCCATACTGTCCTTGGATCTACAGCTACCATCACACATTGATCTTTATTCACAATAAAACATATATCATTTTTATACTTTTCCACTATTGTTTTAGGTATTCTTTCCCTAGATTGCATGGCCTTTTGAAAGTTTTTGAAGTAGCCCCACAAGGCTTCATTTTGTGCATCATGACTGCCTAAACTGTTCAAATGATTCCTAATTTGTATGGCAATAGGTTTGCTGTCAAACCAGACCAAATTCTTCATTTTGGGCAATTCTTTCATAAAATAGAAGAATAGGCAAATAATTAGTGCACCATATTTAAAGGGATATTTTGACTCTTTGGTCTTCTTCAGGTTTTCCATCAACTGTTGTTGGAGTAACTCACAAAGGTCGTAGTCAAAGTTCTTCTTGACCATCTCATACACAGTGCAAATGGTGGTATCAGAGATATAGTTCTCCCGATTGGTAAAATATATTTTATATCCGACCACCATTGATGCAAATCTCCTTGCATGGTCTTCAATGGAGTTCACTATCAATGCCCTTTTGTCAAATCGAGCATCGGTTTCCTCTATTACAGTGCTATTCTTCATAGCCTTCAACACAAGCACATTTCTAGTGGAGTTCAATCCTATTACAGCCCTTATTGCTTCCTTTGTGATCATGAAGGGTGTTTCAAGCCACATAAATTCATCGTAAATCCTACTAAGCACATACCGGACCCATGCATCCTTAGCAAATGTTGGGAAGTCTAGATATTGTATGAATTTTTTCTCCGCCATCGCCTTGTATTCTTCCTTCAATTCAAAATCATCACTGCTCGGATGCTTTAGATATAGATCTATAAGTTTACAATCATTATGTTCTTCTAGGGCAACATGGATGTATTCCCTAATATCTTCCTCATGCATTACGCCATACGACTCTTCCAAGAATGCACCATTAGGGTCAACTTCCATTGATTTGAAAGGGTGTTTCTTAAATTTTGGACAAGGCTTTTCTGTGATATCTATTACTTGTGGGGTCAATATGTTTCCACAATAATTCAAACAATTTCACAGAGAAGTTTCAACTATAAATACCTCTTTTCTCCGGATTAGGGTTTCTTCGCTTTGAATCATTGGAAATCACTGAAGTTACTTAGGGTTTAGCTTATGATCTTCTTGAATGCTTGAAAACTTGAATGCGAAGTGATTATTCCTTCAAATGTGAGCCTTTTATCCTTTATTTGCCAAAACCTAATCACCATAAATGCTAATTTCTGAAAAGCTATCAAACACTTCACTGTCAAGCACAATTGATCAAGATTGCTCTGCAATGCACTGCATTAGATTTTTTTCTACCGGTAAATTCTCTAAAAGATTCATCAAATAGCTCGTTAACTCATATCCTTGTGTTGGATCTCAACACCAACTATCTGGATAGGGGATCAAGATTTTCAATAAAAGCTCCCCCTGAGCCAGAGCTGCCAATTTACTTCCTGGAGGAAGTATCTGCACTAGAGGCTGGTGTGGATTCATCCTTAACCTCATTTACATCCTTTTTAATCCAAATTTTGCTCATTTCCTTCTTGGTTTCTACCAGATCAACCTTGTTCTTTCCTTTATCTTCCCTCTGTTCTATTTTCCTCTTTACTGCAGGATTGTTTCTTTTCACATTCTTGCTTTTGCAGATTTTTGCAACGTGTCCAAGTTTATTGCAATTGTAGCAAAGAACATTCCTCTATCCTTAGTTCCTTCCATTGATTGGATTAATTCTGGATCTGCATTAGTTAGCCATATGCCCAAATCTATTGCATGTAAAGCATTTTTCTTTGAAAGATCAAGTATTCCTTTCATTGTTGAAACACTTCCTTATCTGACTTCTACATTCATTTGCTCTATGACCAATTCTCTTGCAATTGAAACAATGACTAGAGAATGATGGAACATTTTGATTCATTCTGCTCCTACACTAAGTAGCCTTATGACCAAACTTATTGCAATTAAAATAATAGCCATTGAAAGATGGATACCTTTGAGCATTTGGTTGCCTAACTGGAGGTCTCCTAGGTTTGTTTCTCTGATTTCAGACTTGGTTGCTTGTCTTTCTTCATCTCAGTGTTAAGTTGTCCTGATTTAAAACTTTCTCCTATTTCAAATCCCAAACCTTTCTTATCATCTGGAATTTTCTGACTGTTAATCAACTCATCAAGCTTTGTAAAGCTTATTTTGAACTTTTCTTTGTAACCATTAGCTATTTCTAGATCATGTTTCAGAATCACAACATCTTTTGCCAACTTTTAACATTCCTCAGACTTGCCTTTCACAACTTGATTTAAATGCTCCTGAACCTTTGCTTTCTCTTCAATCAACATTGATAAACTATTTAGGGTTTCATTTGCTACTTTCAATTGTTCACTTATCTCTTTGCTCCTTTCCTTGGATTTCTTGACTTGCTCCCTTAGATTTAGGATGCATTCATCAACTTCCTTGACATTCTCCTTCAGATCCTAGATATCTGCTTTAGACTTATTAAGATCTTCAAGAGCAACTTTCAGTTCTTCATTGTCGACATATATGCAATCATCAATTGTAATACTACCTAGATGAATTGTTTCTAGAGGAGTAGGATATTGTCTGGCTGCCATGTGTTCACTTTCCCAGATCTTCCTCAAGCTATTAGACTTCTTCCAAGGAACTTGGCTCTGATACCAATTGTTGAACACAAGGAATACTAAGAGGGGGGTGAATCAATATTCTATAAAACCATTCCTTTACATTCTCTTTAACTCATTTACTAAATTCAACAACATAAAAGAAAAATAAACATAGGAAAAGCAACCATAAAGTCATAACACATAGATACTAGGATTTTTACGTGGATAACCCGAAAAGGGAAAAACCACAGTGAGTGTTAGCTCACAATATATTATAACCAGTTACAGGATATTACATAGAAATGCTCACTGTAGGTGGACTCACTATCCAAGTGGACTCACTACCCATTGAGAAAGAAAGATAGAAGAAAAGAGAGAAAGGCTCACTGCCAATAAAGAGCTGTTACAAATGCATCTATTGAATGCTGGAAATACAGTTTCAAAGCTCTTCATCATGACAACTCTATTTCTCTACTCTATTCACATATATTCTATTCTTCTGTCCTTTGTACTCTTACTACACTTTTTGGATCATAAAAATGGTGTTAGATTGCATACACATGAACTCGATAATGCATATCTTCCATTAACATCAAAATCCATCAAGTATTTATATCTGCAACAAGATCTAACTCAAAACTGGGTCAACTTGTCAGAAATGAAACGTGTACACAAAAAGTTATACTTTGTCGACTTGAATTCTTTACGTAGGAAGTTATGTAGATGAATGCAATTCTTCAAGAACCTTCATATAGGTGTGGACCTATTATAGAACCACTTAGAATGATGATCCAAACAATATATCTTTATCGCATATTGATCCAACTTGTATGTCAACTTCATCCTTAAGTATACACTTAACCAAATCTACTGTCATACCACAACTTCTAATGCGGACCACACAAGACTCTAAAATTCATATCAAACACTCATTATGCATCACCCAACATACCTTCAGAACCACGAGTCATGATATTCTTATGTGACAAAGTGCGGATCTTTGAATTACTATCTCTGTCACTGTGAAATACTGTCAACCTGAATGCCAATACTTAGCAGCTTGTGGATGATCATCTGGTAAATCTCAGACTCCACAAACTTGGAATTGGATACTCCTAACATGTGTTTACAACACCTCCAAACTACAAATTGAAACAACCAATAGTAGAGAAATGTGGACTAAGATACTCAGGTATTCTACACTGTTCATGATTGAACTCTGTTAACCCAGACTTAAGCAATTCAAAGTGTAGCTTTTGGAGATTGCCAGGAAATGAGACTTGGAATATAGCATCATCAAATAACTATGTGCAACATACTAGAACCACATACTAGAATCTCCATCTACGGAGGAATACCAACCAATTCTCTGTCACTAACTCAATAAGCTACCAACACTTGGTCAATTTGACTAAGTCATTCTTTTTGGACCAAAAATGATGTACACAACTTGTCTCAAGACCTATTCCCAATCATATCTGACTGTAGCCATCAATGACAACACCATATCAGTAGTGTCTCTTGACCATGTTGCCAACAAATCTGCCCATGAAACTTCTGACTTCCTTAGCATGATCTCTATTGAATCTTTGATAATCTACAAATTTGCAAGGGTGGTTCCATTCTCAATTCCATTTTGTCTCACGTTAGTTTGGGCTTTCCAAACAAAGTCTTCAACAAACTCATGTGAGCTGTCCAAACTTACAAGGACTTGTATCACCTTCTCATCTGTGACCAAGAGTTGATTCTTCAACCCACACAACTCTCTAGGACTTTGTTCACTCAAATGCCTTGATTCTTCAAGTAGCAAGGATTCTAAAAATTCCTCTTCACAGTCACTTTGATTAACTGATATGGAAGCACCATACTTAGGCATTGAGTCATTATTAAGGGCCGATTTGAAGTCTTCAACGAGCTCCCTTTCAATATGTTCTTCATCTAAACTCTTTGAGAAGTCAAACTGTTCTTCATTTTGCATGGGAAAGTCCCACTCACAATCGAAATTGCCTTCACTAGAATGGTGAAGATGCTCCGCATTTGGTGTTGTTCTAAAAATTTCAGCA